>JANHFX010001460.1:0-49865 GCA_027560015.1 Chloroceryle amazona | reverse complement strand
TGGGTCTTTCCACATGTACAGAGCAGGTAATGACAGCCTGAAAGAGTAAATTTTATAGGGCAAGAGAAGAACAAAAACTAATCTAAACCTTAGGACCTGGAATATGGCATGTGCTTCTTTTTCTTGTAACGGATTAAATTTGACTGTGATGTGAGTGCTGGAAGAAACTTTGCTTCCATGGGTCTCTAGCAGTCATTTTGTGTTTCATAATGGTAGCAACTGCATGAGATAAGCTTAGAAAAAGGAGCATTTAAGGCATGAGAAGTTTACCTTCAAGCGGGGTGATGTGCAATAAGTGAAGGGACAAATTTGCAGCAGGAATGAAAATAAGGATGAAGAGTATAACTGAAGATGGCCTAAACATACAACAGTACACACAGTGAATGGGGGCTTGTCTGTGGGAACCCAGACTTTGTCCCGTGTGAGTTTGTCTCGTCCTTACGTTCAGGGAAGGTCTATCTTTCCATAATTTCTATTGAACAAAGCAGTCTGCATCTACCCAGATCACTATCATTTTCCAACCCTGTGCCCTGCAGTTGTATTTGTGTTGGTATAGGCTGTTTAATTTGAATGCTTGGTGGAATTCGTGTTCTGAGGTCTTAAATCCTCCTCTAGATTATGCATTAATATCCATGGCAATTCTATTTTGATTTTGAGCTGAAATACTTTCTCGGCTGTTCATTAAATGAGGAGTTCTCTCCCTAGAGTATAGCCTTCAAGAGAATATAATTAAGGTGATTTACTTCACAAGGAATATATGAATATATGTGAATAAAGAGAGATATTATCATTTTAGTCACACTTTAGGTTACCTTGGGAAGTTTGTTTCAGCATGTAAATACACACATGCATGATTTTGTGTCTATCTTCCACTAGGGAGAAGGAATTTTAGACTTCTGTTTTCTACAGCTTGAATTTCTGCAGCCTGCTGTTCTATGAGAGTAAAAGTGCTTTGCAGTACTTGACACTGCTGCCTTCTGCCTTCTTTAAAGGCCCTTTTCAGTACACCTTGGGTAGAGAGAATCTCAGCTGGGCTATACGTTTAGACCAATGGTGAGGTTAAATCAAGGCAACAATGAGACCGTCAAAGTTTGCAGAGAGAGAGATGACATTTCTATCAGTAAGAAGGTGTTTATTTTCTAAAAACACCAATGTGGAAGATTAGGAAATGAAAGAATGCTAAACTGTTTATATTTTAAGCTATTGGACACAAAAAATGGTGAACTCTGATATGTAAATAAAGATTTAAAGGATATAAAGGAAGAAAGAAATGGAGTAAAGTTAATCAAGAAGTAGTTCTTTAAATAGGCACTGTGCAAAGTAAACAGAAATGAAAGAAAGCATTGATCAGCATGTGTTGAAAGCTAGTGACGGGGATTAATCTGACTACACAAAAGACTTAAATCTTCACATAGTTGTTTGAGCAAGATGATATTGTCCCATCTCTGAATTGCTTTTATCTTGGTAACAGGTATTCTAAAGCATCTTTCAGAAGACAGTGATAGCTATTCAGGACTGATAACAGCTGCATTAAACTCAAAGGTTGGGGTTTTTTTTGGGGGGGGGGGAAGTATTCAAAAATATACTACAAAAAAAAGGTAAACCCCAAAGATTTAGCTCGCTGCCAATGAGGACTTAAGTGTCTAGATCTAGTTTGTATGCGTGCCTATGAGGAATGGGCCTCAAGCTCTGCTGGAATCAGTTTTACTGCAATGTGACCAGGATTTCCTAATGAATTACAACCTTTCCACATATGTTTTAGACATGTAAAAAGTGTGAGTTGCTATATTTTCTTTTTTTTTTAAGACAATGTTTTAAAAGTATAACTTTGAAAATTTCAGAATTAAATGAGGAAAAAAGTCTAGAGGAGCTGAGGACATTTTGCATCTTAGAAATGGCTTCTGAATCACTGTGGTGGAGTTTGAATGAGCAAGTAAAGAAGTAACTAAGAAATAAAATTTGGTACTTGTTATTTTATTTAGGAAAAGGGACTGGGATTTTGACAAGATACAGATGACTGTACTTAAGATTCCAAATGTTTAGTAACAGCGCTGTGATGGTCATTCTTGAGAAATTAATAATTAGTACTGATTAGGATATGAGACATCATACTCAGTCATGATAACACCAGGTATTATTTGACCGAAGCTCCAGTTAGGTGTTGATTTTTTTCAAACCTCCTCAAGTAATTGATGATGTTATACAGTATTTTCTTAGGAACCTGAGCCTTACAAACCTGGAACTTGGAAGTTACTGGCATCTCCTTGACATATGCCTGGTATTGGTATTGGTGGGGGGGATCTGCCCTGAAGATGGAATGGGGGTTTGACAGGGTACAGTGCTTGTACTGTGCTTTCATAATCCTACATGTGGTTTTCTAACTAAAATAAGGGATGAAAGTACTGGTTTGTACGTTGCATCTTTGGAGAAAGTGATCTGAAAAACAAAAATAACCGTTTGTTTAGCACATTAGCACTTTGGACCTGAGAAGTAGTTGAAAATAATGAAAATAAATGTAATTCTTAAGGAGCTGTGGATGAATTCAGTGTGTAAACTCCAGTTGCCTGTCAGCCTCTGTCTGCTGTCATGAATTTCTCTTGGTTTCTAAGCTTTTTTCTACTTTAATGCTGGTCCTGTTTAAAAGTTAATTAGAAGATGATGAAATTGATTAAGGAAATTGCTTTTTAAAAAGTAGACTACCATGCAAACAATCTCTGATGCATTGCATAGTAGTCAATGGGTTCCATCCAAGTTGTTTGAATTAATTTTTTACTGTGATATGTTGTACATAAGCTTCAAGTACGGGGGTTGACATGGGCATTGTAATCACCATTCAATCAAAAAAACAAACATTTTTTGGATAGCTAAACAAGAATTCTGAATCTTGTGGGCCCTTGTGAGACCTCTGATGGATCTTGCCTTAAGTCATTGTTGTAGGGCTCTTTATCCCATTGACAGTAGAAGCTTTCCAAAAGAGATGAAAAATAGGATGTAGGGCAGAGAAAACACTAACCTGTCCTGATTATTATTATCCTTATCAGTATTATTAATCTCTCAGTGGGTATTGGAACCATTTTCTAAACCTTCCCTAGGAGGCCACATCTCTATGAGCCTTATCTAGCTGAGAGGTTCAGAGAAGCATCCATTCTATTGAGGAACTGACCAACCCAAACCTCCAAATCTCTTGTATCTGTCCATCATTAGTGAAACCACGATGTGCTGAAATCCACTTTTGGCAAGTATTGTTTCCTGATGCTTTCATAATTCTCACTTTTGCTGTTCACAGAGAGCGAAGAAGTGTACCAGCGCCAGGTGCTGTCTATTGCCTGTATCGTCTTTGGCATAGTCGTAGTGGGCATGCTTTGTGCAGCGTTCTACTTCAAAACAAAGTAAGAGCTTTCGTCTGGCGTGTTTGTTATTTAGCTTCTGTCCTTTTTACGGCTTGACGGTTCTTTGGTTTCTCCTCTCCTTTTGATGCTGTTGTTAGCCCTGGACAGGCTAGAACGGTTCCCCGTGGTTACACTAGCAAAGTCTAAATGGAAAGTGAAGGGGAGTAATAGATGTTCTTGTTTCTGGTTTTCTGATAGCAGGGAAGAAGAGGTTGTGTCCTTTCCAGTTCTTTTTTTTTGACAATAATAATCCCGTGTCTTTTACGATCAGTGCAATAATCACTTTCCTCTTTTGAAAATAAAATTTGAAACATGCCAGCTCCTTTTTGCATCTCATTTCATATCCCTGGATGTCCCTTTTGCTTCTGTATGTTGAGAACGAAGGTAAAGTTATAAATGCAGAAAGAGACAAGTTCTCTGCAGAGTTCTGCAGCCTGTAGCTAACAGGTATAAGCTGCTAATGTGAGTGCACAATGAGTATCTGTAATGCACAAGCACATTTTGCTGTCCAGGAATGGTGGAACCATCTGTCCTAAACTATTTTCAAGTGAAACACTCTCCACTCTACTTTTTAATCCTCCCAACTGGACATTATTTTATAATATTTCTTGTTCTACGTGTAGTTTGAGTTGCAAAAACCTCACAGCAATGACATGACATGCTTGTCAATGCCACTGTATCTATAGATATGTTGTGTATGGTTGTCACCCCTCATTCCCGTTCCACCTGGAGCTGATGAGAGAACACATACTAATATAAATACTATCCGCATGAGGTTAGTCATGGTGGCTGAGCATCAAAAGTGTGGAGGTTTGCACTGTTTGTAAGTTTGGATGCTTATCTGAATCCCCCTTTTTAGAATTTATTTCAGTGGGTAGGAAATCTGATGACGACTGGTTTGTGGTTTTGCAGAAAAAACCCAACTACGTTTATCAGGAGGAAAAAAAAAGTTGGAAAAGTCATCAGACCTTTTTCCCCCTTTTTCTTCTCAAACTTAAGGCTAGTTTGCACATAATTTAAGTAAAGATTTGAGTGGGTTCACGTTTCATCTAAGCCTTCCTACCTTTCTAATGTCTTTGGGGATTTTGTTTAAGTGTTCTTTGGACCTAGAGCATGACAGCGATGGTAGCTGGAGGGAGGCTGTGGCAGGGCAGTTCCTCTCTGCAAACTCCATGGTTGGAATATAAATTGTGAGCAGAAACAACTATTTTGCCACTCTATTAGAAGTATCATTATGCATTTTAGATCAAGGAGAGAATAAGATGTTCCTCTTCTTCCTGGAAAGGCCTGGAGGGGGGGGTTGCTGATGAAGAGAGATTCAGAAGAGGCAGAATGGGATTGTCAGTCAGAAGAACACGCAGTCAACATCTGAGCATAGCGTGAATAAAATGTCCCTCTCTTATTCAGCTCTTCCCCTCTTGATTTTGCACTGTTGGAGTGTTGCGTTGTTGGAGCGGTGGGGAGCTGGGCTGGAATAGCCTTCAAAAACCAGTGGCAGTGATGAGGTGATGGGGAGAGCTAGTCTAAAAATAATGAGTAGGAAAAATGCTTCAGAGCTGAGCTCGCAGGACAGTAGTGCTTTGTATCTCAGCGGGAGGTGGGGGTGTTTGGTTTGTTTCTTTATCTGCATTATAAACATGATAGCTAAGAGTTACTGGGAAGAGTAGAAGTGGGCTTTTCCCAGATTCTGGCAACTGAAGTTGGAAGAGTAATGAGAAAATGAGCACCTTTAGTTCATAGATCATAGAATCATAGATCAGGGTTCACTCCAGAGGTCTTAGTAAATATGGGAAACACAGTAATAGTAAGATACTAATCCATCCCTAACTCCCTGGCTGTGGCTCCATCTGGCAAACAGTCCAAAAAGTAAATAAAAGTGTCCAGATCGGGTTGCATAGCGACCACATAAACCAGTATTGTAGCTGTGGCATTGGCCAGTGTCTTAAGGGTGTAAAAACCAGCAACTGTAAAGTGCTTCAACCCTGACCATACGCCAGCTTTTAGTCAACAGCTTTTTAGGAGCTTCTTCATCAGGCAGCTCGGATCACACTTAATAGTTACCAATCCTCCTACATCAGGGACAATCCTTGGGTTTAATTTGATGTATCAAAAAGTTAAAATACTTCTAGAAGCTACAGAAACTCTGAATGGTGCACCCTTGAAGAAAAAAGTTTCCGTGAAGACACTGACCCTGACTTTCTCAGTCTGACAGTTGTGTAATACCTGCTACTAGAAATATGTCCTTCCCTGTGCATCGTTAAATTAAAAACTCTTCTTTAAAATAAATTAAACCTGAGGTAGTTCAGAACTATAATTAAACAGCGTGCCCTTCCAATTATTCCTTTTAGGATCATCAACAAAGTGCTGTGAGTTAGCAACAGAGGGAGAATATGGTAATGGACTGCTCTTTATGGCTTAGACTTTTATAAATGACCAGTGACTATTTCTTGCTGAAGTAACACTTTCTTGCCGAGTATTTCTAAAGGGGAACACATCTGGTCCCTTTGTTTAGTAAACAAAAGTTATAAAATAAATATATTCATTGATAAGTGACTTTGAATTATTAATAGCTTCTAGCTTTATAACTGTGCATCCTATCGTGTGGCAAAATGAATATGTAAAAGCCTAATATTAATATTAGGTTTCATGATCATAAAAGGAAATTATAGATTGTTTCTCTCAGTAAATTACCTTTGGGAATCTTAACTGTAATGCTAAGGATTGCAGCAGTGAAGCTGAATATACCACTTTACTTACATGTGTTTATAGATACAGAAACAACCCTAAACCCAGGTTTTTAATAATCCAAGGTAGTTTCAAAAATTTACAATTTTCCTGAAAAAAACTCTAAGAACATTGTACGTAGAGATTCCCCAAATCATCACACTGTGATCATCTTTTGCTGTCGTTGTTTAGACTTGATGTGAAGTCTTCACTCGAAAACAGACATCAGAAAAGAATGGATGTTCCATAAATCTGATGGAGCCCGACATGCAAGTGGCTGGTGTTCCTGTAGAATGCACAGATACATAAGCTTATTTTCTCAGTGTATGTAATTTAGCTGGTCAGAAAATAAGTATTCCTACGAGCTCTAGAGTTGCTTTTATGAAATTTCCCCTGAAAATTTATTGGAAGCTGAGTTCATTTTTGATATTTTACAGATTAAATTCTTCTATTTCATTGGCTTCGAAAACGAGCAGCTATCAAAAGAAAAAGGTTTTAAAGCAGATGTTTAAGTTGACACTATAGCCCTTCTCATTCTGTGTCTGTAAAAGTTGTTTTGGCTAAGGCAGAATTTTGAAAGCTTTTGTGGTCGACAATTTCTTCCCCCACCCGTATTGATAAATCTTGCTAATTATGAGCTCCTATCTATACTGAAAACTTGCCATTCCTATTTGTAACATGCTTAGAACATAAATGAATTCATTTGCCATGCTGTTTCAAAATAGGATGTAAATAGAAAGCAGAAGTGATGCTTCAAGTTCAAGATTTATTCGAGTTTATGACCTTCATTCAGGAAACCACGTCTACGAAGTACCTACTTCTAAGCTGGTGTTTACAGCTTACTGAATTTAAGTAAATGCTTAAATTGTCCAGTGCTGAATCAGAACTCAAAGGCAGAGGAAATTCCATATATTAAAAATTGTATTATGAAAATCAAATATCTGAACTGTGAAACTTCTCCCTGCTTTCATTCAGCATTGAGGTAACTTGTTCTGTCTCACAGTTTCCCCTCTTGACCACTTAAGTAAGTCACTTTTCCTCTTATATTTTGCTGCACTGGACAGAGACTCCACTGAAAGAAGTTAAAATGACTTTCATACTTCATTTGGTGTCAGATTCATTGGCCCAGGTCAAGTAAGATGCTATCAAACTTGACGATGTCACAAGGCCTTCAGCACCAAAATCACCCCAACTTTTTCAGAATGTTGCTGAAGCTTCTTTGCTAAGAATTTCACTATAGAATGGCTGTATTTCTTTGATTTCTTATTGACACTTCCCTGGCCTCAGTTCCTCCTGAAATTTGGCTCCACACCAAGTGCTGTCTAAAAGCTGTTGGTGGCTTAAAGAAGTGCTGCTGCTGCTGGCGAGTCCTTGACCTTGCTGGGTGGTTTCCAGAGCCTTTTGGGGACAAAAGGGAAGGCAGGCGGGAAGGAAGGAATTAAAATAGTATTGTGGAGTTATTTCTTGTGATCATTTAAAACTGATAGTCTCAGTCAGAGTAGCTTATCAAAAGAATAGAGACTGATAAAAGACCTTAAATATATTTTGCTAACAGTTTCTGCCCAGCTGAGATGTCTGCTTGCAGAAGATAAAAGAAGCATTTAAAAGAAAGTTTGCTGCCTCATATCCTCAATCATCTACAGAACTTTAAAGCTCAGTTTGTCCATAGAGTGTGGCAGAAACACAAAGCCATTATTAATGGTGTGGTTATCTCCTGAATATTGCAAGTGATTAATCTAGTGGTATTCCTAGCTCTGATGTAGTGGATCATAGCATAGTATGTCAAAACCACAGCCTCAGATTCTGTCCTGATGTATTTTTTTTTCCAGATTTTAGCATGTAAGCTAAATCTGATGTGTAGAAGACACTGGGTTATAGGTCAAGTCTAATCAGCTAGCAGAAATCTTTGATTCTTCAACACTTTTCATAGCCAGCAGGGGCCAATGCCTGCAGTATTTGCCAAAATCTTTGTTCCAAATCCGAGCAAAATGCTTTTTTAATATTCAGGCCTACTTGCAAGCTATTGTTAAATACATAATAGATGATCTTAGAAAATTCTGCACTAAAACAACTAGCATGCTATTACAGGGATCTGAGAATAGAAGGGATTTTCAACAGAAGAGCTCTTTTTTTCTCGACAGAAATGTGACCGCTGCACTGGAGCATTGGACACTAGTGAATTTGCTCAGCTGGTTAATCTAATATGGTGAAGTTCTGAACAAAAGAAACCATGGCTATAAAAATATCCTGGCTATAGTGGAAGATAAAACTAGCTTTTTCTTACGTGAATTTTATTTCTCTCTGCAGGAAACAAACAAAGCAAATTCACGAACAGCTGAAAGAAACACAGAATAGGAAAACCTACAGCCTAAATGCTTCCAGCATGATGGCAAAATCAGAGTGTATGGCACAAAGCCGAGTCCAGCTGCAAAATGTAAGTAATCCTGCCAGCTACAACACTTAATAGCCTGGCTGAGTTCCTGCTGCTGATGGCAGCACATCGCCATGTTGCTGTTAGCATCTGAGCAATGGGAACAAGAATTCTCACCTCTTTCATAAAATGTTTTGTATCGGGCCTGTTAATGGAAAACACCCAAGCAGGGATTTTGATTTGGTTTTTTTTTTTTCCTGAAGTTATTTCAGTTGATCCTGGTACTTTTAGCTCATGTCATAGGGCTCGCCTTGATCTTAGGTGATTTCTTTATCCCTGGATGCAAGCTTCCTTATAGTCATAACTCATTTAGTGATGTCTTATTTTGGACAAAGTCTTTGGAACAACTGAGAAGGATCCTGGTAGTAATATAATAGGAAATCATAAAAGATGGATTGAAGCCTTTCTAAATATTTAACTCACTGAAACAACGTTGTATCTTAGCTTTGCTTGTAGGGCTGACTGCCTTATTTGACAGACTCCATCCAAATCGTGGGGGTGTAGCAAAAGTGAGCTCTCAAGCCCACTTAGCCACTTCTCAACTCCTGGTTTACACTCAGGTAATATAGATAGTAAGCAGAGCCTCCCTGCTATGTCAGAGTAGTTGTCGGAGCATTGCTTGTGGTCGCTAGAAGTTTTGTTTTATAGGAGCACCGGTGTGGTAGTGATATGATTTATTGTTCAGGAAAAAGAAGTGATTTCAAGAAGGAAGATAGCGACATAATCACAGCTTAGAGAACCTCGTGCTGTTCTTTCTGTTTTAGTTCAGTCATACGTTACTTCTAACCCCTAAAAAAAGCTATTGGGAGTGGGGTTGGATTGTAACGATGGCAAGTAAAGTTGTAAAGAGCTTTTGTGATCCTCTTGTCCTAACAGATAAAGTAGGGTTTGGTTAACATGAAGAATATGTTCTTTGCCTTTTTCTCCCTGTAATTCAGTGCAATATTTTGTCAACCCACCATCATGACGAACTAGCTGATGTCTTCAGAGCAGCTGACAAGCACATCCACAAAGTTTACTGTGATCTTTTTCTTTTGCCATAACGAGAGCCGCAACAGCTGAAGTAGCAGTTTGTCAATTCCAGATATTAAAGACTGAAAACCATTATGAGTAGTACTTATTATTTCAATCCAAATTTGCTTTTCAGCTGTTCAGACTGGCATTATCAGTACTGGTAATTAACACACCGTTTTCTTGTTCTCGTGGCTGCTTGCGGGCAGCTGTTTTCTCCTTGCCATTAATGCATTTTCCCTTTAGGAGCAAATATAGTAAGGAAGAAAAACAGAATGACCTTGTGCAGGATGTAGCGTAACATTGCAGGGTAATAATGGTTTCTATTGTTAGCAAGATTTTAGTGCAGGAATGCATTTAGGCAGTTCATTAAATATTTACAAAACTTGGCAGATTGGAGGGGAAAAAAGGGCAAGGGGTACGGCGAGGCAGCAGAAAAGAACTTGGAAATGGTATTTTTGGCTCCCTGTCAGAGACCAGAGATCTGCCCTGGGCGTATCTGCTGGGTAAGAAAAGGACAAGGCAGCAGTGCAGGGAGGAAAGTGCTCCCACTGTTCCCTGCTGCAGCTGTGCTGCTGGCCACTGCCTGGATGTGAACGCTCTGGGATTCCCATCTGCAGCTCCCACCACATGGGTTTGGGGAGAAATCTTTGTTCTCTTCATTTCCAGGGGCCAATGAAGAAACTCAAATAAGTTAAGGTGGTTATTTTCTGGAGATCAGTCCTCCAGTCTGGTGATTTGGTTTCTGTAATCCTGGAAGCCATTTCTTTTCCTACTCCAAGGGCTCCTCTTAGATGGGTTTTTCATCCTGCTTTTTCTTCTTCTCCAGAGAAGCATACCTTAGTGTTGATCTGAGAATAGTTGCATAAGGTTCCTTATTCCTGATGACTATTCCAGTACTGTCTGTTCAGAAAGAGCCACGTCTATCCTGCCATCTCTGTGAAGTACTGTTGCTCATTATCATTCCTTTTTTTTTCTCCCCTTTTTACCCCTGACTGGACTTGAGGAAAAAAAATAATCTTTTTTTTGTTACTTATTTTCAAAGCCACTTTAGAATCTTTTTTTTTTTTTAATGAGAGAAGCCATGTGACTGTATCAAAATTAGTGTTAACGATCAAACCACACATTTTTTTTTTTGAACCAAGTATTAAAAATTAATTAGAAATTTGCATTTTATTCTATCCTAACTCATTATAGTTGCAGCTATTTGCATTACTGCAGAAAGAAGAGGACTTCAGACCTTAGACCCCTTGATATCCTGCCTCTGTGCAAGTTAAAGCTTCTTTACAGAAGTGTGATTACAAGAACCATACACAAGGTTAAAAGCTCTCAATGGTTCCTTTTAAACCACTCGGAATTCTCCTGCTGCATCCTAGACTGTGGGATACCTTGCAGCAATCCTTGTTTCAAAAGACAGCGTTTAAGAAATGGATTTGAAGTGTTGAACGTTCCCCCAAGTTCATTAAAGATCCCTGTGGCAAGATTGCTCTTTCAGATGGTGATGTTCAAGTTAAGCAACAGAACATTCAGAACAAAAACCCCAACCTGGGCTGGCCAACTGAACAATTGTAGGCTTTTTAGAAGTCCCCTCCTTTAAGAAGTTACTCTCTTCTGGGGGGTTTTGCCCTCTCTGATCAGTGGGGTAAATGGAAGTGAGGAAGACGGCCACATCCCAGCAACTCCCTTGGCAAGCCCCAGGTTGAGGAAGAACAAAGGGAGAGTTGGGTATTGAAGTTATTGCTCCCTGTCATTTGCTGTATCGCAGGGGATAACACTTTTTGTTTGCACTGACAGTATTTTGAAGTAATGAATGCTTTTCCTTCCCACACCCAAGTGCATTACATCTCCTCCACTTTCTGCCTCTGCTCTGCTGTGATTCTGTAAAGTTAAAAAAGAAAAAACAAACCAAAAGGTTGGATTTTGTCAGGACAGCTGTACTGTGTCTGAACTCTGCTGCTGGTAACTGTGTTCACCCATGCCGAGTCTGTTTCTCCCAGTATTGATTCCATTGTTTTGTTAGGAATACAAATGAGATGAAAACCAGTTTATACTGTAAGCAGGATTCATAAACGTTTGACTGTAGCTCCTAGGATTTCTCCCGAATCTCCTTCAAGTCCACTGCTTTTCCCAAATACTCTGGCAGCAACAGAATTTCTTACTGGATTTTCTAGCATCTTGGGTTTAGATTGGTTAGCTCACTGTAATTCTTTAGTCAGGAAGAGATATATGTGCCAGGGTTTAAGGCAGGATCTTTAGGGTACCCAGGAGATTCAGATTTATTTCACCTGATGCATGCAGCTTGGGACTCCCAAGTATGATGTACTCCTTCCCAAAAAGATTACATTATCTTCAAGAGTGAGCTAACAAATACGTTCCACAAGACTTCAGCAAATGATTCAATGTCCTCGTAGGCAAAAGGAAGTAAATTGTCATTCTCAGCTGCCCTTCTTAGAAAGACAAGTTCTCTGTGTCCCCTTATACACCATGAAAGGGATGAGCGGAGGTGTCATGGCACCAGTCTTTATGTGTTTCAGTTCTGCTCCTGATCTCTAGGTCTTTTTCCACCTCGACTAGAGGGTTTCTTTAAGTTTTCATAATTTGACAAATATGTCATGCAATTAAAAAAAAAAATAAGATCAAACCAGCTGCAGCCTGTGTAGTGTTTCTGAGAGTTGTCATGGTTTTTTAAAGTGGCCTTTTTCACCTCTGTGGATTTTAATACCTTCTCCCACGGTACTAAGTGGATCTATTAATTCCCCATCACTTTTCCTCTGAGGTGGTTAATACACTTTTCATGCTGTAGTGTGTGGTTTCACTTTTCACTACCCTTGTTTCTCATAGCTTGCAATCACTAGCTCCTATGTTTCCGATACCCTTACGGTGAGGGAAGAAAAATGCTCTTTTTGCCTCTAGTTGTCTTTTGTTGAGACTAGTAGACAATAAATTCCCTTTCAGTTACTGTGATAGAAAGGCAACTAATATATGTTGAGCAACAGATATACTTAAGTCTCTTAATAGATTGCTGTGTGATTTTGCCAGACTTAGGATGTGATTTACCAGCTAAGGTCAAGAACAGATATCCCATTTCTGTATCGCATGCCCACTGCCAGGATAGACAAACTTGAATTTACTTCCCTCTCTCTTGAGCCAGTGTTGGTAACCATACGTAGAGAGCACATGGGAAGGGCTGTGAGGACATTAACTACACCACCTGATGGGCTTTGGTGCAAGGACAACCTATCCAATAAAAAAAATCACTGTCTCTTTCCCTCCTTGAGGTACCCTCTCTGAATGCAAATAATTTAAAGCTAACCCCTCTGCTTTAGTCCTTTTTAAGTGGGATCCCCACATCACCTCTCTTCCAATGTCACATACGTTTCTGGACTTTTTATTGCTACTATTTTGGGAAAATCATTGAGGAGGAAGAGCTAAGAAAAGCCCACGGGAGGGTGTTTTGGTTTGATTAATACCAGGACAGCAGTGTCAAGCTATTCTGTAACTCTCGAGTGGCATTTGTTATTCCTGGATCCTCCGTTTTAGAATAAAGAATACAAAGCATGGAGCAGGGGAATTACGCAGTTGTACAGTGGCAGAGGCTGACTTATTGCCTGCCTTTCCAGATTGATCTAGCATTAACTAATGGGGGTGGAATTTATTATCAAAAGAGCTGAGTAATTGTACAGAACGGGTGATTTTCTCCATGAAACTGTGAAGAATTGAAAATTTGCAAAATGGCTTATTTTTAAATACTATCATTATTTTTTAATTTATTTAGCCATATGCATCAGTGTTTCTCAGTAATTGCTCAAACAAGCACAAATAATTAAGGAAGAAGACAATAAAACCATAAAAAGAACCCGAAGTAGTACAGATAAGCTTTCAGTGATGCTTTCAACCTACTGGAACAGTCCTTTGAAAGTGTTTCACAGCTCATTCTCCATCCTGGCTGAGTATTCAGCAGCTCACAACAGAGGGCTCCACAGAACTTAGCCTGGGTGAGAACTGGGCTGTGGAAGGAGTGGGATGGGCTCTGCTGGAATATGCATAGGGGAATCATCCTTTCCCATACTTCTGGGGGCACCAACTGACACTGCTGTGAACTCCCCAGAGAAATCTGAAGATATTTTTCTTCAGAGATGATCTCAGAGAAGGGATGTGACATGGTTTAGCCAAAGGAGTATAAACCCAACTGTGTTTAAACCTATTAAAATGTAAGAACAATGTGATACATCCAAATAAATTCCTTGACGTGGTTCAAGTTCTCTGTAAACCCACACCCTCAATTTAAATAGCGATTCACTGCTTCATTGCAGCACATCTCTGATGACCCTTCATGATTCATTTCATACCCATTGTCTTATTTGAACCTTCAATTCAGTATCATGAACAAACACTAAAAAGGACAGAAAGAGCTTCCCGGTGCTAACAGCGCATTCTTTCCGTAGCTCAAATTGATTTATTCAGGTCAGAACTCAAAGACGGTTTCATTTCTGCAGTTGGCAGGATAACTATTAAAGTTTAAAAACTTCATAGCCATGAGTACCTTAGCAATCGTACTTCTGTCTGAATATTTTATGTACTACATTTCTAAGTGACAGCTAAGATCGTGGTAACGGCAAGAAATAAGAGTGGAATATGTTTCTTACTATTTCAGCTGTGTCTACTGCATGCATGAGGCAACATTTTGCATATTGTCACTCATGCTTTTCCTTCAGAAGCACCTAAGCTGTGATTTTTGGCCCTGTTTCTGGGGGTATTTCACAGAGCAGGATGAGGGAGAAGAGCACTGGAGAAAAATGTGAAGAGCTCTTATTATATCTATGCAAACGGGTAGTCCGAGTAGATGGACTGAAATTGCATGTAACCCATTTTTAAAAGAGAGTAATCTTGCATGACTTTCCTTTTTGATTTCGCTGAGGTCTGGGGAAATGCAGATAAGAATAAGTCAGAATTCAAAGATAATTATGTATGCTTAAGGAGTTGTCGGTCTTTTGTTAGACAACAAAATAATCATGAAGAAGTGTACTTTGAAAGAAATCCTGCTATATTCTCCATGAATATTTATGCCATTTTATCAGAGCGTGGCATTTTTTTACCACTGTGATTTTTTTTAATCAGTCTTAGGAGTAATAGTAGTAGCAGTAGTAGTCATTTCTTGCTAAAATAGTTAATCGCGTGACAGCTTCCAGAGTACCAGTTTATTGTAAAGATAACAGGAGTAGCTAGGTATCTAGTACTAAAAATGCATACTCAGTACAGAAAGAACTGGATTAAAAAAACAAACCAAAAAAATAGATCACTTAATTTTAGTGCAGGTCATTGTAATGCAATGTAAAAAATCTGCAAAGTGTGATTTCTTTTAATATATGAGTGGAAATGTGCTTTAACCTCTTGTATTTCTGAGTTACTGTCCAGTAACCACTAACAACATTGATTTGTCTCCCAAGCCAAAATGCAGCTTTTCTTATACTTTGATTTTCTGGCTCCAGTCAGGATCAGAGACACAATTTTTGCTGAATTTCCTGATGAATTACAAAGCAAGAAGAAGAAAATCTGTTCTTGTTCATGTCCAGTATCTGCTTTACAGACCTTTGTGTCTCAGTATGAGCCCAGAGACTGCCCTATACCTACAACTATCACAAGAAGAATTAGGTTTACACTGCTCTTACTAGGACAGATACTCCCAGGTCAAAAGTTTCAGACTTGTTCAGAAGGGATATCTGGCTCTACGGATAGGATTCAAAGATTTTTCTTACTTCCCTGATGATAAAAATGCTGTTTCAGCTTGCTTTTCACAGTTACACGTGCTGATAAAAGTGGTGTTTGAAATCACTAAAGGACCCAAGAAGGTGCTGACCGTCCTCTGAGATGTGTTTCGTGATCTCAGTCTCTCCGTGGAGAGCCACAAATGCAGGCTTTTAGTCAAAGGGATCAGTGTTCCCTATCATTACAGGCAGAGCAGCCAGTAATTTGGCTCCTAATGCAGACATCAGCATTTTGATATGGAGAAGGTAATGGGTATAATGAGTACTGGCACTTTCCACCATGTAAACAATAGTGAGTAAATGTTATTACCTGCACTGCCTAATTTTAATTTAGAAATGCATTAGAGCAGTTCTTACCCTACTCCAGTTTGAATTCTGATTGAATAGCATCAACAATGTCTTTTGTCTGTTGTGTATTAATTCATTTTCTTCTCTGTGCCACAGTATTCCAAAACAGATAGGCATCCCGGGCCTATTCTGGACAAAGTTATGGAGTCTAGTTTTTCAGGCCCTCAATCATTCCCAGAGGCCTTGTCTCCTGACAGAGGAACCCAGCCCATCAAGCAACATAGGTAAGCAAATAGCTGTCTGAGGGGAGATCTGTCAGGCTGCCGAGGGGCATCGTGCTAACGCTGCAGGATTGGTTTGCACCATGTCTGGGAGAGATGCTGGATGGGGTGGTGCCAACAAAGCTTCATCCGACTCATTAAACAGATAACCCAAGCATTTTCTTAGCTGCAGACAGAAAAGGCTCACAGCCTTTACCTGTGTTTTGTAAAAGTCCTAGAGGAGGCATTTAAAGATGCTGTCCGAGCTGTAGGTGCAAACCGGTGATTGAAACAGCTATAGTTTGAGAAACCATTAAAATCAAGACCTCCCTTCTCCATGTTCATGAAGTTAATGACTCATTTGCTGCACAAAGTCACCGCTGCAAACTTTCAGCTTTTCTCATGGATGTTTCTTTAAACAAGTAATACTTGAAATGAATAATGCCTTATTTGTGAACGCATGGTAGCCTTTGAAAACTAGACTTTAAAGAGTTTAGAAGGTTGTTTCCAAAAGGAGGAAAGAGGAAAGGCACCCATCACTGGATGGCATTTAGATTAGAATTCTGCTTATAGCCTTTTTGGCTGAAAAAGAGTGCAGATGCTTCATTGTGGGGCTAGAAACCACACTGATGTCTGGTATAAGCAATAGTGTTGGTGGGATGACAGTGGTAGTGTCTGGTCCAGAGCACACAGAAAAAAGGCTGAGAAAAATGAGTGCAGGGAGGTAATCTGGAGGAGAAGACTTACTTCTTAAAAGCATAATTTACAAAAATCATTAAACAAAAAAGTCTGTGAGCTAGCATCTGCAGTAAGCACTTGGTGCATTTTCATGGCAGTCCCCAAGTCAGCTGCATGTTCCTTCTCTTTTGAATGCCTGATTTGCTTAAAATACCAAAGTGCAAGAAGGGATATTTGGGTCCTATCTGCATTTACCTTACTTAAGCCTTTAATTTGACATGAAAAAATAATGCCAACTGTCATGTCAGATCCATTTCTTGCAGCTCCTTCCTTATTACACAGAGATTTTCAAAAGATGCTTAGGAGTCTTACTGAGGATAGATGAACTATGCAAGTGTTGCCTAGAATACTTTCCACAGAAGTCCAGGGTGGGGAATTTTCTCTCTCTTTAGTCAAAAGCTGAAGTTTAGAACAAACACAGTGATATTCCCTTCCCTTGATTGCAGCAGCAAAGTTTGAAATCTTTTAGGTGCTGTATCATGACATTGCCTAAGCTTAAAAATGTGGAAATAAATTAAAGACTGAGAATATTTCTTCTGTTTATGAATGTCACTTAAAATAAAAGCTGAATGACTCTCTAGGCTCCCTCTTTCCCAGAGGGAAATTACAAAATAAGCCACGCTGAATGTCCAGCACACTAATGCAGAATCCCAGGTTGCTCATTTTAACACCTGCACACACAAAATCTCTCTTTCCCAGATAAACAAAACAAGTCATCTTACTTACAGATGTCAAGCACCAGACTACCTTAAGAGACTTGGCTCCAGAAATGTTGTAAGATACGTTATGAATAGCTTAATTTATAGGGAATTCTTTTGTAGTTTTATAACTTAAGATTTATTATACAAGGCCCTTGCTTTAGAAAATGTACAACAGACTTCAACATTTAAGACTTAGGAGGCTGTTTCTAATTTATGCACCTTGTGATGGCTTCCTAATTTACTTTGTTTCTTTAGTTTCTGAATACTGCTAAATGATATAAGCATGGCCAAATGAGGAAAGCTCTTTTTTTACTGGGGTACATTTTGTCTTGGGCATCCCCAGAGATCACCTAGTTTTTTCTCTCGTAGAAATAGAGAATAGCAATTTTCTGTCTCTACCACCTCAGCCGCATGCAAAGAATTGCTGCAGGAATTGAAACGAAAATTTGAATCTCTACCAAACCTTATTCCTAAAATATTTTGCCTGTATTATGCACTGTTGTTACAGCAAAAGAATTTTACATCATCTGCTTGCATATGTAAACCAACTCAGTACTGTCAGATCTGGCAAGTAACAAATCTATTTAATCAGTAAACTTCCGTAGAGTATACAATGTGCTCAGGAATTCATCTGGGATTGTCTGTTATTTTAGTAAGAAGAAAAGCCATGCAGTCTTAATTTCTGATAGAAACAAATTAGAGTTTTGTTAATTATGGGATTGGGTTGTGAACCCTTTCTTGATAATTAGTCATCCTGACTTCCATTCGTCGATTCCATCATCACTGATTTTAGAGGGATTCATTTCACAGAGTACCATGATGAAAGCCATATACAGAGGCTTTCATCCTAGAGCAGTTGTGGTATCTTACAAAAAAAAAAGCCAAAATAGGGTAAACTTACTCTAAAATTGAAAATAATTTGTTTGCATTTTTAATGAATGAATGTTTAACACAATGAAAACCGTGGTAAAACTTTTTTTTTTAATTATTTTTTCTTTAGTAAGCATTTTACTCTTTAGGCTCCCAATATAACAGTTGATTCAGCTTAAATTAAAATAGAGAGTAAATTAAAGTTATTCTGTAAACAAGGCTATTGACTTTCAAATAACAAGTAATCGTAGTATCATAGAATGGCAGGGGTTGGAAGGGACCTGTGGAGATCATCGAGTCCAACCCCCCTGCCAGAGCAGGAACACCCAGGGCAGGCCACACAGGGACAGATCCAGGTGGCTCTTGAAAGTCTCCAGAGAAGGAGACTCCACAACCTCCCTGAGCAGCCTGTTCCTGGGCTCTGTCACTCTCTCAGTGAAGGATTTTTTCCTCATGTTGAGGTGGAACTTGCTGCGTTTCCCCTCGCTGCCATTACTTCTTGTCCTGTCCCAGGGCACCACTGACAAGAGCCTGGCCCCTTCTCCTTGCCCCCCACCCTGCAGCTCTTTGTAAACATTGATCAGATCCCCTCTCAGGCTTCTCTTCTCCAGGCTCAACAGCCCCAGGGCTCTCAGCCTTTCCTCAGCAGAGGGATGTTCCAGCCCCCTCATCATCTTTGTATCTCTCCATTGGATTCTCTCCAGTATTTCCCTGTCCCTCTTGAACTGGATAGACCAGAACTGGGCACAATACTCCAGGTGTGATCTCACTGGGGCAGAGGAGAAGGGGAGGAGAACCTCCCTCGAGGTTCTTTATGCACTCCAGCAGTATTGATAAATTAAAGCATCTAAAATGTAATGGCAGAAGAAGCCTGAAAGGGTGAAAGTCTAAGGAATCTGACATTCTGAAGAAAATTGCTAAAAAGAATACGTAAAAGGAAAGAAGTGTAGGGAAACTGTAGCACAGAGGGCAAGAAGTCATGCTTGAAGTGAGCGTTTCCAGGAATCACTGTGAGTTAAGAATGAATGGTAATCAATAGTTCTTGCTGTGTAAAGAAAAGGAATACAGGAAGAGTCAAAGCTGATGATGTGACAGAGATAATATATGAAGCAGGGCAATCCTTAATTAATATACTTCATTTTTCAGTTGGGATATTTGAGGACAAAGGTAGAATGGGAATAGAATCAAATGTATGGAAATCGACATTACTATTCCACTAGTCAAAGTGGAAGTAAATCAAAGCCCTCAAGTCCAGATGGTCTGGTTAATCTTGATCAAAGAAGTCTGGCTCATGAGATTTCAAATCTGGTAGCAAAATCTATCAAAATGGGAGCTGTGCCATGTGATGATGGAATAGCAAATGTCATATTTAGCAAGAGGAAAAATTCACTGAAGAAACTGAAAACCTGTTATGTTGAAGTAGAGTAGTCAAGGCTTTAGGACAAATGTGGGGGCAGCAGGTTCTTTGGGTAGATATCAAAATGGTTAAAAATTGCCATGATGTCTACCAGCAGCAATTTCTGCAACACTACATTTATGACTTTCCTTTTATTTGAGCCTTGGTCCATCTTTGTGGTCAAATGCCTGTAATGGGAGAAAGCAGGGAGGGGCAGAACTATAATGCAGATACATAGAGGTGGTTAAAGGGAGTTAATGAGTTACATTGGAAAGGTAAATGCTGGGCTGAAGACATTCACCTAATGCAGCTCTCAAAGAATTCATCAGCATTGGGGACAGGTTTTCTTGAATTCTTTTGTGCATGACTTTGGCACAAAAAAGTTGGAACATACTGAAAGAACAGTTTCAGTTGGTCAAAGGATAACCAAGGTCAAAGGATAACTTGGTCAAAGGATAACCAAGTCACAAAGTGATGCAGCTGTGCAAAAAATAAATAGCATGAGAGGAAGCATTAATCAAGACATTTCCATCAGAAGGAAACATTAAAGCCACTTGATAAGACACATCACTTCAGGTGAATATAGCATGAGGATATGCTGTTATCTCACCCGATTACCATGGCCTCCTGATTACTATGGACTCAAATTGCATTCATGACCTAATATGAGGAGTGAACAATCTGTGTTTTATAGAAAGTATTAGAGAGTCTGTCTTGTTTCAGTCTTCAGTTCAGAAGACTGAAAAGAGGATATGACTGTGGCTTCTTTGATGAAGAGCTATTTCAAGTGAAGGACTATGGTGGCACATGTGGCAAATAGACATATACTCATCATAAATAATTTTAAACTGAAAAGAAGCCCTGAAGTTTTCACTAGAGAGCAGCTTTCTGGAGTAGTAGCCTGGGTATCATTGTAGTTTTAGGGTAGAGGTTGATCAGTGCTTTACAGGGAGTATATGATGAAGTTATGATTAAACTCAGTGCCACTGAGGTACCTTTGAATGCTCTATTTCCTTCTCCTGTTGTATGCCTCTGTCTGGTGGACCCAGGATGGTGACCAGATGATACAGGTAGTGTTGAAGGATTTATGCAGAGTTGCAGAGTTCCCAGTCAGCCCCAGCACATGCTATTCCTGGATACGTGAATATATAATGGAAGCAATGAAGCTTCTATTGCAGAAATCAAGGGTAGATTTGTAGGTATAGGCTGCTGCTGGAAAGCTTCTCCTATATATGTGAAGGGAGAAAAGAGTTTTACAAACAGCAGGCTACAGTCCCACTCCATCACCTGGGCTGAGAACCTGACAATCTGCAACAGTTCATAAACACAAGCTAGGAAACAAATCATGCCATCGTAGATGAGATGTTTTCCTAGGCAAAGATACAGGCAAGTGGTGTTTAAATGCTTGGGATACAGGATGCTATAAAGAAAAAAAAAAAAGAATAAAACTATTAAGTTCAATTCTCTTATGGCAATGCTTTTTTTGGGGGGGTGGGGGCTTAATAATCTTACAATTCTAGTATTCTTTTAATCACATACAGCTTTGTTGAAGTTCCAAATGTTATGCTGACTTTCTACCTTTGGAGAGCCACCTATAGCACAGGTTCCAACAGAGATGCACTCCCTGTGTGTTGTCTCATCCTTGCAGACTGTCTGACAAAAGGGCTTCGTGATACAGCATTGTTATTGTTGCATGGTGTTTATTGAGAGATGCTTTTGTATATATATATATAACAGATCCTTTTTATTAAAACTGAAAATTGATTGGAAGTCGCAATAATTGGTCTGGACAAATGTCAGCAACAAATTGTCAAACTTAGCCTAAAAAAATGAGGACTAAACCCATGTCTTTAACAGTAGCGTTTGCATCTTGTGATCAGTAGCTAATATAGTCTGTAATCTAGTGTGCCTCTCTGTGTATCTTTTGCAGGCACAGACCCAGAGTATTTACACTCAGTTTTAGAACTTTCCTTCATCCCTCAACTTTGCATCTTTCTTTTAATGAATCACAATCATGAAAAAAAGGGGAAAGAATAAGTAAAATGGATATACACACCACCATGCTTCTAAGGACTATTTCTGTAGCTCCCTTGTGCTTATTAAAAAAGGGAAGGATTTGGGATCCCGTCTAAAGTTTTAATAATTTGTCATCCTCTTGTTATGCTTTTCATGTTCCCGTTGACAAAATTACTTCTGAATGTGTTCCTAATGTGGTGTCTAATCAATTCTGTTTAGTAATGAGCTAAAAAGTAGTACAGGAGGATTCCCAGAGTTACTGTAATTCTTCTCTTTTTCATGAACACAGTTAACTGCACTTGGGAGTTGAGTATGTGCCTTGAGAAGAGAGTATTCCACCTGCTGAGACAGACTTTTTTACTCAATTATTCAACCTAAAGAAAATTTTCACAAAAAAAAAAAAACCCAAAACAATTTGCAACACTGAATCCCAAGGTCTTAATTAACTTCAGAGATGGTGGAACTACTTCTTTCAAATTTAATTCATCAGACCTGTGTTTCTCCCTAGTTTATACATTGCTTGTCAACCAGTTCAAGCATATTCTGATTTTTTTGTTATTCTGGTGTAATTGAGCAATGGGTTTTAAAGGCATACCTGCTACAGATTTCCTTATTGGCCTGTTTTATTGAGCACCTTAGTTATGTGGGCTGGTTTCTTTTACCCAGTTAGGCTGGAATACAAAGAGGAAGAACCTGTAATGATGCATAAAGGAGAAAAAAAACCCTTAAAGAAACCTGAAAAGTACAATGAGAGTTTCAGTGCAAGGTGTGAGATCTTTTATATGGACCTTTGGTGCAGTTTATACTAATCATCTCAGGTATACCTGCATGTGTTCCAATTACAAAAGAATTATTAAGGAAGATGTGCAAGGGCATCAAACCAGCCCCAACTAAACAATGCCTTTCTAGTTCAGCAGTCTGTTGACTTTTGTAGTACATTGATGAATATACTGCAGTCGTTAAACTCTGAAATTCATTATCCATCACAAATTATTCATTTGGATGCATCTTTTAAGATCCCCTGCTGTAATAATCCGAGCGTTCCGAGCGGAAATTGTCAGTTGTTTTGTGATGTGGTAGTGTTACTTTCCAGGATACGAACTGTGATTCACAACTTGAACTCAGCCTTCAGAATTGAAAGGCTTCAGTTTTTTAGAACAGTTTTTTTTGCAACCTCCTTAATAGCTAAGGAAAAAATCTATTTAAGGAAGCCTCGAGAATCCTTGAGGGAGTGCTATTGCTGTGGGTTATTGATCTTTGCAATTAAAAAGCACCAGGAAAGTAAAGTGTGGAAGAGAACAAAGCAGAGACCGTGATGAAACACTACTAGCCTGAGCCGTGGGATAGCGACTGTTGAATTTATTTCTTAACAGTTTGACTTTGGGGAGAAAAGTTTGGTTTTAATGGAAATGTACACGCCAAGAAAATTTGGCCAAGGTTTTTGGTGCAAGCAAGGATAGCTATGGGAGTAGATATGGCCCTAACTATAAATAAAGTTCCCACTAGCTATAAAATGCAGATTGCTTCTAAGTCGCATTATAATAGGGAAAGTGAAGCAAGCTTATCAAAAGTCTTTCAGATGGATGAATTGTATCAGAAGTTGAAATTATTCACGCAGCCGAAAAGAATACCTCTTAAAATGCACCTAGAAAACCTATACTGAAATGTCATTAAGGATGTGACGGAATATTAGGTAATACATTTGCATTTCTGAGACCTGGGAGAAGTCAAGATAAATAGGAGGAGCTGGAAAATGAATAGCCAGTCACACCGTGCAGTATTGTGACCTCTTAACAGTAGAAACAGGTTGTGTCCTGCCTTAATTTTCTGTTCCCTTATTCTTGTATTAGCGACAGCAGAATGTGTAGTTAATGCACCAAAACTATGGATTCTAGATACCTTTTAATTCCTGCATGAAATGAAAAAAATCAATTCTCCTTACAAAACACTACAAAAATGTTTACAAAAGCAATTTTCTAGAAACGAGTGGAAAGCTATTGCTTGGTTTTATCATCCTCAAGTTTGTATTACATCATATAAAGAAACAATGTATTTATCAGTGTGTACGAACAGAAAACAATCTGTATATAAAACAAGAATAGCAAAGTATAGAAAAGAGATCTTGTTCAACAAGGAGAAAACTCGTGTCGTAGATGATTTCTTCAAGCTGCAGTTCCTAAGTTTCTCTTCTATTCCCTATTTACTTTTTTTTTTCCCCCCAATTTCATGTTGTTGTATCAGGGAGCAGCACCTCATAGGCTGATAGATGCTATAATGGTCTGATTTTGACCTCAGCTGTAGGTATGATGGAACTGTGCTGTCTGTTTATCCTGCCTGAGGAGTCAGCTCTCTGTAGCAGGATTATGGTATGCAGCATGGCAAGAAAGAAGCACCTCTCATCAAGTACAAGAAAACATTTAATATACCAGGCAATTATTTCCATACCTAGGAGAGAGGTGATGTATTAAATATGGCATAAACAGCAGCTAACTCTGGATTATAGTATTACATTTCCATAGAGAATTTCTCCTGACATCATAGACGGCCACAGCAAGGTTTATAAAGCAGTAATCCATGTGTTATTAATCCTGAGTCTTTACCTGGCAGAAGTTTACACTTTTGGTGTGATAATTTCTACTGTACTCTTGGTGTTGTTCCTAGAAGTCTCTCTTCATGCTGCAGCCCAGGCCAAAAAAGTGGGATGCTACATCGAAATGCCTTTCGGAGGACTCCTCCCTTACCCCGGGGTAGGTTCAATGGAATTACAGGACCAGCATATCAACAGCTAGAAGAGTCAAGGATCACAGACCAGGACACAATACCTTGTCACGGGTAAGTAATAACAGATCTGAAGTGCCCCTGTTTGTGAGTGGCTGCTGGTTTGTGGTTAATATGCTTTGCCATTACAGTCCTTCCAGCTTTGTTGTAGTGTACTGTGGATCCAGGGTTTGTAGTGTTGAAAGCAGAATGTTTTCAGTGTAATGGCTCTTCAGAGGTAATAAGTTTTTATTTGGCTGGCTGCTCTTTTTAAGCCTTTCAAAGAATGAGTGCCTAGAACAAACTGGAAGTGATTGGCGGTGTTACTCTAGAGAATGGATGGTTTTTCCTACTGGTGCCGTGATGTTCTAGTAACTTTTGCATAGCGTTGTTTTCTTCCATTAGCACTGGACAAATAAGAGAAAATAATTCCAACTTTCATGGTTTTTCAAGTGAATCAACGTACAGTGCAAAGTGTGTTTGCTGTAGACTGAAGACTTGATCGCTTTGCGCAGGCTTCTCTTTGAAAATGCACAAAGAATCCAATATTTTTCCTTTTTTTAATTCAGCTTATTAGAATACTGAATGTAAGTTCCAGCTGTACTTAGGGTCTGAATTTCAGGAGTGCTCCTGGGCACCAGCAGCTGCCTTTGAAGTCTCTTGCAATTACTGAGGTATTTTGCAAAATATTTACATATCCCTACAGATTTCCTAAGACTTTCCAAACTATACACAAACATATTATATGTAAAACTAGGAGTGATATCTGGAATGGAATAAAACAACAGCAGTTTCCACTGGACACGTGTAAGTCACAGCTAAGTGCAGCCAAGTGAACAATCTCACTCTGTGAGAGGGGAGCTTGGCTCACTAAACGTTTTGTAGCTGAATCTAAAGGCAGACCAGGGCTCAGCCTGTGAAGGGAGAAAGCAAAGTGGCAAAAGGACTGGGTGTCTGGTGGCTTCTTCTCAAAAGTACAGATTTGTCCGTACTTCTTTCATTGTTACTGGTTGCTGCTTCTGGGGAATAACTTGTTTATCACTTCTTGCAGTAAATATATTCTTTCTCATTTGTATGATAAAGCCTGTATAATTCCTTATGAAAATTGAGACTCAGCCTGCCCCTCTCAGGAAGGGTTGGATTCGAACAGCCTTACCTCTGTGGTAAGCTGTGGCTTCTAACGCAGGCTCTGGAGAGTGCTGCAGCCTCTTCCTAGGCTGAGAAGTGAAATAGAAAACAGCAAAGCTGTCTTGTGGGTAGTTGTATTTACTCTTCTCTAGGAAATCAGTGTGATATTACACCTGTCAGCTTGAACTGCCCTAAACTTTAATTTTGCAGTTCTGCAAAGGGCTGATATTTGGACCAGACTGTGACCCCTTCTGGCCTCAGTCCATGAAAGCACTTCATCTATATTTTGTGTGCTTGGAATGTCTGGAGAGTTAGCCCTTCCTAATGCCTACTCTAACAATAGACCTTTCTCTGAAGGAGTCCTCTGAGGGCATCAACAGGTGGTGTTGTGACAAGGAGTCAGAGCAGTCTGCGCATCCCGCAGATATGAAACCAGAAGTCTTCAACTGGTACCCACGGAAAGGAATTTTTACAATGGCAATGTTAAGCATAAAACCAAAAGTAATTATTGCAGTGGTTTACCGATGATGACTTTTATGAAAATAAGTCTTTTAAGATGGTCACAAAACTCTTGGCAAGTTATTTTGTGTGAATGAATTAATCAGTAGTGAAGTAATCTCTTCAATATCTAAATAGACGTCTCATCTCTGAACAAAAGTAAAAAAATAATTTACTAATTCAACTTTATGTTGAATTCTTCTAACTTAGGAAGAGGTTTCCCCAACATCAGATGGCTTTTTACCATCTATTTTACCAGTTAGATTCAGTGTTGGTATTCTCATTAGATTTCCAGCCAAAATGTCCCCTGCAGAAGTTAAAACTCCTTCCTTTCTCCTCCCTTTTCCCCTCCATCTTTTTCTGTAAGGATGCACCAATCAAAGCGGTTTATCTCCCTAGTTCTGTCACCTTCCTGAAGTTCCATCAGCAACTCAGGCAGAAATTTGGTCAGATTTTGTATTTGATAGCAAAGAGGCTAATTTGCCTGATCAGTTTTGGGCTGGTCTTGTAAAAGTGCTCCTCTTCCCACCCACATTGAGAAGAAAGCTTTTACTTCATTCGAGCACCACCAGATCTTGTGATTTGCAACGGGATCAAACATTTGCAGTGTTTGAGTCAAATACAGCTAGTACCAGCTACTTAATCTTTATGCTTCTTGAAAGAGCTGAAAAATCTGCTTGAAAGGAGGAGCTTAAAGAAAGCCCCCCCCCCAAGCCAGTCACATCTCAGAAGCTGATTCAAGTCCCTTGAGGGTGTCACGAGTTCCCATGCAGTAAAGTGGACAGTGGTTAGATCACATCCTTTCAGGGACAGCTGCTGTATGAAACATTAGAAGCAGTGCCTTATAGCCTGTGAATGTGTGTTTAAGTATCCAAGAGCCATACCTACAGGTAGAAAACGGGGTGTGTTATTTGTAGGTGTAGATAGGAGCTCACCAGGCTGAACCAAAGCCTGGTGAAGCTGCTGGAATGCCTCCCATTCATCCCGATGGACCCTGGTGTCAGGCTTGTATGTGGAACACCTATGGCAACAGGGCTTCTAGCAAAGCTATTGCTACTATGCCAAATAAAAACCAGTTTATATTTTAAGTTCTGGGCCCTCCTGTCTGTCTGAAATACCAATTTGGGGGGGGGGCAGTAAAATCCGACCCCTTTCAGTTTCGTTCTTTGATTTAGACTCTTAAACACTGTATGATTATAACCTAACTGTTGCATATTTAGAAATGTTTGAGTTTCTTTCCTTGCTTGTTTTTAGGAAGAGGGTCAAGAGAGAGCAACACGTGGAAATGCATGCCCATGAGTGAATTTATTCAGACAAAATCATTTTTCACATGCAAAACCCAGATACCTGTCTTAGGAGGAACGATAGTTCTGGGAAAGCTAATTATAGAAAAATGTAATTAAGATTCTTCAATTATAGGTCTAATTCTCAGTCTATTGAAAACAGCAGCAGGCTGGTGTCACGAGTAGAAGCATGGATCAGTTTGTAATTAACCAAAAGCTGAGTCTCACACGGTTTAGATTTAATATCTCTGCAAGTTTAATACCTTGTCTACTGCACACATTGTACGTGCGTTATTTCAACCTTTGAGAGCCCTGTGAGCACAGGGCAGAAACATGTAATTCTGGCATGAAGTTGGTGTGTCTGCCTGGACTTCAAGAAATATTATGGAAGTATGCCAGGCGTTGCATTACCTGTTACTGTTACTGGCAAATAGTTTTCAAAATACCAAGAATAATTGAATCTCTATTATGGAATTGGCAAATGCTACTGTTTTCTCACCAAACCCATTTTAATTCAGTCTTTTCTTGGTTTTGCTTATATATCATCCATATAATACATCCATTGCATGTGAAAATCATTAAAAACATTCACTCCCTTTGTTTTCAGGGTGCAGCCCAGAATATATTTAGGGCCTGAATTACCAAAAAAGGGAATAATGCAACTGATGCGATCTCTCCAGCTATAGTCGTTTGAACAATTATATAATAAGCAAAGGAAACAAGAATGGGCACAACCCAAAGGTCTGCACTGTTTTGTTTTCATTTATTTTTTTTTTAAATGTCCTCCCTTGGGAATACCATCCCTGATCAGTATTTCATTCATACTGAGTCCTGAAAACTGGTCTAAAAAGGCCCTCCATAAAATGGCTACAACTGTGCGTAAGCGTAGTGCAAATGTAATTCACCAAAAGCTGAGTTCCCAGCTGACTCAGATGTAAAACAGAAATGCAGCTGCATGGCATGTACAAGAAGTTCTAGCACGTATCCCCAAAAAAAAAACCCCGCTTGCTCTATTAGTCCCCCGAGTCCTACTTCCCAAAGCAGTTATCTCCTTCTATCAGAGAGCAGCAAAGATCACAACACCTCCTTCTTATTGCAGAGCTCCCAACGGCTTTTTCTGGTCCTTTAGGGATGCCTGGAGAGTTTCTGTACGGGGGCTGCACAGAATTGCATGTGCACATGTGTCGGGGTTGATGTGTCAAGCCGTTGTACAAACACGGTGCCACTGTAGATGAGTTAATTACAAGTCAGCGGAGCTCTGTTGGAAATGAGCCTAAAGATACCTCCTCTTCTCTCTCCTGTCTGACAGCTCACCAGAAGGATAGACCCAAAGGAAGCCTTTCCAGTTAATGAGCCTTGTGTGCTAATACTGGACTATGGCCGCTCCATGCAATTCACTTTCTTTTCCTTAGTTCTCTTCCTGCTAATGCCAAAAAGCAGCAAGGCACATCGGAGTAGAAGGATATCCCTAAGCGGATATCCAGTAGGCTTGCAAAAAACATCCTTCAAGTCAGAGCTCAAAGCACCTGCTTCCACACCAGATCTAACTGTTACTTTTCCTCACTCATGGATAAAACATACGAGCTCGCCTTGTTAACCAGGGATATGATCACAAAGATGATTAGAAAGAAAATATCTTCTGCTACTAAGGTGATGTCTGTGGTCCCTGCCAATCAGAACTAATAGATGTAGCAACTCTTAGAGCACCAAATTTCTAGTAATACTACTTCTCAAATGGGAAACATTTATTATTTTTTCTTTTGGTCATTGTTTCCTTTATTTTGTAGTTAATATTCTTTCCATTTCTGTTTTTTTTAAGTATTTCCTGTAAACAAAACCACTTTCTGATCAGAATAATGAATGTGGCTTTGGAAAAAAAAAATGGAAACGTTGATAAAAAGTCACCAAAGTTGCTTCCCAATAAAGAAAGTCATGCTATGATCTGTACTGATGGAAGATAAAGGATTTATTTTATTTTTTTTGAAAGACAGGATTACAAAGTCAGGAAAACACAGACATTTGCTCAAGCCCAATGTATTAGCTCCGTTATCTGGATGAGAGCTAAAAAACCCAAACCGGGTCAATCATTTGCATGTAAACAAAGACGACACGAGCACCTTTAAAGCTCTTTTTTTCCTGAACCTTTCTTAAGTGTTTTCCTAAAATAGCCATTTGACATTGAGAGTTCTGATGTTGAAGAAAGCATCAATCCGTTTCCCCGCTTAGGAAAGTAGGAATCCCAATTTCAAAGTTCATTTCCAAGAAAATTAATGCTCCATTGTAACTCCTGAAATAATTTTAAAAGGAAATGTCATGCTTCTCATACACTGGTGGGCAAAATGAGACTGCTGAGGGAAAAAGCAGTAGTTTGCTACTGGCAGATCTGAGAATCAAAACCAGATCTCCAGCGTGCGATGTTTCCCCGGGGCCAGACTATTACCGAGTGCTCCCAGTGTGAGGGAAAAATGCCATGCATCTTCCAGCACAGTTCACTGAATCTCGTACAGCGCTCCTGCTTCCAGTTGCATCGGACTGCTTGATGTGCAACAAAAACTTCTCTTTACTCTTTGCAGGTGTTCATCCAGTGGTTTAAAAATTCCTCAGAACACTTCAATAAATATGCAACTGCCTTCAAGAGAGACAACCCCTTATTTTAATCATGTGGATCAGAAGGACTTGGTCGGCTATTCATCTTCAAGGGCCAACTCCGTTCCCATCATCCCGTCCGTGGGCTTGGACGAAGCCTGCATGCAAATGCAAAATGTTTCTGAAGTAACAGGCATCAAATGGTGCAAAAACTCCTATTCAGCTGAACTTGTCAACGTGAGTTCCCCGGTCAGTAATTGTCTTATAGCAGAACAACACGAAGTGAAAATATTGCTAGAAACTGTGCAGGAGCAGCTTCGGATCCTGACGGATGTGAGGCGGTCGGAGGACTATGAACTAACAAGCACAGAAGCAGAGAGCAGCGCGAGTGAGAACACGGCCTTTCTGCCCATGAGCCCCACGGCCAAGTCAGAGCGAGAGGCACAATTTGTCTTAAAAAGCGAACCGCAAAGAGACTCGGTATTGACCAAGTGACTTTGTCAGGGGGTTGGGGGAGGGGAAACAAGAGATCTGTGCATTCGATGCTTTGCTAAAGAGGAAGGGAGGAAATGGAATACAAATTATTTATATGCATTAATTTAAGAGCATCTACTTAGAAGAAACCAAATAGTCAATCGCCCTCATATCATAGTGTTTTTTAACAAAATATTTTTTTAAGGGAAAAGTTCCAGGAGGGATGAAGTGTACATCAGGTGCTTTCTAGGCAGGTCTACACATACAGTTTCAGTTACAGAGCGTTTTACCACAGTCCCGTTCAGCTGTCCGGAGGCTTAGGCTATGCATCTTTTCTTTGTTGTTTTTTTTTTTCCCCCCCCAGTAAAGACCAGAACCATTCTTAGATTCCTTTCTGGTACCAGGGCAGCACAGCGTGAGCTGCTGGCCAGGGATTCGGACCCTCGGCGGCACGGCACAGTCCTGGTCCCCTTTCCCCCTCGCCTCTCGGTTCCAGGTTCATACCATGGCAACAGGCACGCAGACACCGGTCTCGGAGGTCTGGTACCTACTGTGGAATCGACAGCAAATCCCGAAATTGAGCCAGATGCTTAACTCTTGACCTTGCTTTAATGTGTCAGTCAAGTCAAGAAAGTCGAGGGAAACACTCAGACGCTTTGGATTTGGCCAAGTGTGGGGTGGTATTGGGGGCTGTAGAGATGCAGTGGTCAGGAGCCTGGGGCTGCTCCATCCTCCGAGCTTTGCCCGTCGGAGCTGCCTTAGCGGGGAGCGAGGATGCGCTGGAGGAAGTGCGTATTACGGCAGGTTTGGTTTTGGCTTTTGGTTTGGGGTTTCTTTTGGAGTGAGAACGTTAACTCTGTTGTTCATTACCAACCCCTCAACATTTCTGAACTGTTCTACTTTGAAGGCGTTTGTAAGCTCTCAAGCAGCCACTTCTGAGTGTGTGTATAATATTTTTTTTAACTTATTTTTTATTATGGGTAGTTCAGAGAAGCGTCTGGGAGATCCAATATGATAAAAACCCAGCTGCTAAGTGTCCGTGCTGCTCTAAATTGTTCCCTCTTTCAGTTCTCCAGTCACTTTAATTAACGATGGCTTAGGCTTGTGAACTTTAAAGCTTCAACCCTGCAGATGGTTCAGTATGGGCGGACCCAGAAGCATGCACAGATCTGATTCTAATGGGGCTCTATAAGAGCTGATGGTTTCCACCAGATCATTCCCTGCAGGGGATCAAGGCCTTAGAGAAGAAAAGATATTTCCTGGTTGCCATATTTCAATCCCATTTTAAGCATTCCTTGCAGTTGCTTTCGAGTCCCTCTTCCCCCCATAAATTGTAACACAGTATGTCAATAATGCAGTGAATTGGGTTCAGTGACACACACATTACTGGTTTTATTAGTCTTAAAATATCTGCTTATTTGTGGGGAAAAAGAAAATGAACTATAGTAAAATAATTGCTAAATAGCCTTCCCTGGTTAATGTCAGAAGATTGATTAAAAAAAAAAAATAAAAACACAGTATCTACAGAATGTATTAAACTATTCCTTCGCAGCAAATTAATTGTTAAATTTATTAATGTGCCCCAGACTTTCCAGTTCACAAGTCTCAAGACTTCCCAAAATAGCACAATCGATCACACAGTGCTGTTGTATGTTGAGTCAGAATAAAGCAATATTTTAACCTCTGTCAAGTAAATTTGGAAAAGAAATGTTGGAGGTGTATGTCATTTTTTTTTGCTAGGGCAGTAAAAAAAAGTTATTATTCACAGTCTGCATTCAGCAAGTCTTATTTTGGGTTTCTTTTGCAGGTTTGTTTTTTTTTTTTTAAGGTAAAAGTTGATGAAATTGTCTTGTTTACAGAACTTTCTATGACTGTAATCTTTGCTGTGTGTTTTCAATAAAAACATATGAGAGCAAACTATGCTTTATGCCCCGGGATGGAGCACGCCTTGGTTGGACTCCCTTCGTGAAAGACACAGAGCTTTTGTGGTAGCAGTAAAGTGAGATCACCGTGAGAAGTGGTCTCTGCCATATGTCGTGGCTGGGCACAATCTCACCGTGCCCGAGCTGGGCTGACTGCACTGGCTACGGCCCCGATGCCACACCAAATAAAACCTCTGAAAGAGGAGGTGTATTTGGTGGCATTCGGCTTTGCATCCCTACTGTCGTGTGACTCTTCTGTCATTTACATCCCACCAGCTCAGGACACAAGCAAAGTGAGCTTGCCTCTGCCCATAAGCCCTGTAATTATTACCTGTAATACGAATACTGGCTACTACATAAAGCTCTGGTTCCGTAATTTGTGCAGTGCGATCAGAATTAATTCCTCACCATTCATTCCATAAGAGATGGTCTCTCTGCAATGAAGTGCAGAATCCAGCCCAAACAGATGGTTCAAAATTAAGTTTTCAACCCACATGTAAGACCTTCTCACCCCCCCAAATCCTACCAAACACTGCAAATTCACCTTTGGCAGGCAACGTATTGTAAACACACGGCAAGATTCCCGTTGAAGAAAGAACCCTACCATAAGCAATGCCTTTATGGAGAAAATGTGTTCTCACAGCACCCCCGAAAGACCCAGAAAGAGGGGCGGAGCGATGTATTTAACAGAGTGAAATGTTTGACTGAATGACAGATGAAGATCTGAAATGGGTGAGGATATCTTCAGTTCGTGTTAGCAATGCGATCTTGTACTCAGCAAAGGATGTGTGACTGTTCTGTGTTAACTGTTCTATTCAGTTTGCAGCATGTTTGAATAGAGAGACCTTACTATTAACCATACGACAGACTAGCGTATTATTTGTTAAGAGCATCGCTTCAGATCCTGCTGAAATTGTTGTTGTTTGCAGGAGGAAAAGAAAAAGGGTTGAAAAGATCAAACCAGGTAGCCTTAATGTTGCTTGTGTGTTTCTCTAACTCAACTGTTTTTCCTCCACGGCCCTTCCTATTTTACAGTGAATGGGACAACATTTTCTTTAAGGTCTGTCGATTAATTACGTAGAGGACACAAAAGAAAGTTGTACTGAAACGGCCGACATGGTAGGACAGATTTTGCTTTACTCCTGACCCCCGTGGTCCTACTGAATTGAACTCAGTGCATCGGAAGGGATGCGAGTCAGTGCAAAACGCAGTTCATTCCTGAAATTCCATCTGTTCCCAGCCTCGGAAGCAGGCTGTAATACCCCTAAAAGAGGCTCTGAACTCAGCCATTTGCCTGTAACATAACTATAAAGTATATCTGACCTTTGAAGTTCCAAGTGTAGTCTGGTGTGAAAATGCACACACGCAGCATTACACTGAAGGAAACTGGAAGAACAGCTAACTAACTAAATTGGACTCTCTCTGAGCTGAACAGCTCTTCAGCGTAATACTGCGGAGCAGAATTATCAGAGATGTACATCCTGATATTTTCCTATATAGAATTTCTTCAAAATAACCCTAAAAAAACCCCAGTAGTATGATCCCAGCATTTGAAATAGGAAATGTAGGTGAGTATGGGTGCATTTCATAGTGTTAACCATTGAAAAACTTCAGTATGCTCATGACCCAAAGCTGAAATATTCTAAGTTTTTGCAGGAGCACATTTAGATCAACAAACACGTGCATGGAAAAAGCTTTTCAGAATGCTTTTGGTATCTAGCCACACTCTCAGCTGCTATAATCAATGCAGCAATGACACTTTATATTAACAGAGGATCACATCTCAAATCTCTTCTACTCCATGGCCAGTGTAGTGTTAGAAAGCTTAGTAGCCTACACATGATCAGTAGCCTACGCAAGGACTTCTACACTGATTTATGGAGCTGTCTTCATTTTGCTTTTGAAATCCCTATCAGTGTGTGAACATCCTCACTAGAATACAGGGCAAAGTTACTTGGCTGAGAAATTGGTTTCTCAGGTCTATCTTAAACCCTTTGCTTGGGGCTGAGTATCACTGACCAGGCCCTAACAGCAATGAATTTAGCACCATCTGGCTAATTATTCAGCAAAATCCTATAGCTTCAGGCTTAAATTTGGGGAAAAAAAACATTGTATTTTGAAAAAAAATTGCCTTTTGAAAAGACAATGGCATGTGGTAGATAGGCCTCTGAATCAAAATGTTTAATCGGGTAATTCCTGTCTACTTTTGATGTAAGTAGGAAGAAAATCTGTATCCCTCTTCCCAGTTCATCCCAGCTTCCTTAAGTCTAATTTTGGACATGCCTTGAAGACTTTTTTGCTTTTAGAAGGAATTATGAAGATGAATACCAAAGAAGAACTCTTACAGAGTCCTAACTGCAGTAAAGAAAATTAAAGCCTGCAGGAGCAGGCCTGGAATAAAAATCTGGTTTGAAAATGGCATGAATATCAATTGCCTTTCAATAAAATGGAATTTCCCTATGAGCTGTTCTTCACTTGGGAAAACCATGAGCTTATACTGTGATTTATTGTCCTGGCGTGAATTTAAAATGCTCATCTTGAAGCAGCTTGGGAAAAAGCAAATATTTTGTATAGCTTTTTTCAACTTTAGGGATTTATGCTTTTTAATTTTACTTCATTAGCCCAACAGATCAGAGAATCGCAGAATTTTCACAGTGAGAAAAGACCTCTAAGATCACCGTGTCCAACCGTCAACCCAAAAAGAAACCCCAAAACCCGCAAACAAAAAACCCACCACCTCACCATCCCACTAGAGCGTGTCCTGAAGTGCCTCAGCTACCCCTGAATACCTCCAGGGATGGGGACTCCACCATCTCCCTGGGCAGCCTGTTCTGGCACCTGATGACTCTTTCAGTGAAGAAATTCTTCCTGATATCTGGTCTCAACCTCCCCTGGTGCAACTTCAGGACATGTCCTCTAGTCCAGTTGTTAATGACTTGAGAGAATAGTCCAGCACCCTCCTTTCAGGCAGTTGGAGAGAGCAATAAGGTCTCCCCCCTCAGCCTCTCCTACTCCAAGCTAAAGAACCCCAGTTCCCTCAGCCTCTCCTCACAGGACTTGTTCTCCAGACCCTTCACCAGCTTATAAATGACTTCTAAATGAAATCCATGTAATGCCAGTAAACGTATTAATAAATGTGCATTGGGGGAGGTTCGTTTTTATTACATAGCAATTAAAGGTTTAAAGGACCATAGGAATTGGTGGTATCTTAGAAGAGCTACAGTTACAGAAAGTACTAATGGCACTGGAAAGCCATCCCTGTAGCCCAGAACTGGGGAAGGCTGCAGTGGCAGAGGAAATGGTACAATGTACACTCCAGGGGGGAAAAGTGATTTCATCTTAGGAGTAAAAATCAATATAGTTGTTTATTTGTTCAAAACTGCCTCCCTCCCCCCAAAGTTAAACTCCCCAAACTTATTAATGCCCACGTTAGTTGCACTCGAGGGAAGGAAAAAGGGGTAGAAATTCCTGAATTTGTAATGCTGCCCCATGCCACAAATGTAGTTGTGTTTTGATTTTTTTTTTTATTATGATTACAGCACAGTTTTCAGTGTCTGCAGCAGAAACAGAGGGATCACACAAGACTGACAGGCTGCACTTTCTTGGAAAGATTTAGCAGTCTCCTCTACAGGCCTGTAGACAAAGGGTGAAGTCCTAGTACCCCACAGGGTATTTTTGTAAAACCTACCAAAAAATACAGCAAGACAACCTATAATTTTGTAATTTTGTGTGTGTGTGTGTGCAGAACTATAAGGTTTTATAGTTATAAAGGAGAGGGCTTTATTGGTGACTGAAGATTTTAATGAAAGTAACATGCAAGTGGCACAGAAATCCTTTGTTTACCCTGTAGCTGTTAATAATATATTGTCTAACACCATGAGGAGGAGAGTTACGTGCAGTTTATTATTTATTTTTTTTTTCCTTAACAGTGACCATGTTCTCTACTCCATCACGATAGTGACTGGGCATTGGTGTACTCTTGTCCTTCTTGCTCTAGCATGGCAATGCCCTCTTATGTGCTCTTCTGGTTTTACTGTAATCACTGAATTTTCAGTGGTTCAGGATCTTTATTCACATACAATTTTACCTTGCCCTCAGAATGAAGAGGATTATTTACAGCCTGGGGCACTGGGGATGTCCACTAGCCTGAAATGTTTAATATTTTGTACACTTAACATTTGTCTGCTTTGGGCCGACCTGATGGGAAATCTTTCCCTTGAAGGATTTTTGCAGCCTGTGCTGCAAGGCATTTTCCTGCCATTCCTGCATCAACATTGCCAGGCTCTGAGTCAGCTGCACTCTTTGGGTTCTCCTGCCCAGCACTGGAAGTACTGTGAGATTTCAGACTAGAAGCTTCTGACTTATTTCAGAGTACCAAAGATCAGAAGTCAGCGACTGAAGTGTCCTGAGCTATAGCTTCAGAAGTGACTTTCTGCCTCTTAATACTGAAATATCTCCAAAGGTTAAGACCTCTAACATGCATTGCATTAAGTTATGTAATAGTAATAATGCCAAAGTTCATGAAATGAAGAGTTACCTGGTAAATGTTACTGTTATGATGTACATCTTGCCTTGAAGGAATGTGGAATGAGAGCTCAGATGTGTAAATATTTGGAAAATAAAAATACAACTAATAATACAAGAATAGAAAAAAAATATACCAAAAATCCCTAATATTCTCAAATTAAAAGGTAGTTCCTTTTTGTCTCTGAAATAAACAGTACTAAATGAAGGTTGTCAAGATGCATCAGGGAAGAATGAGGCCCTTTTGTAAGCCATGCCAGTAATTATGACTAAGAACTTCTAAAGAATTCAGGCTTAGAGTTGCCCTTGCTTAACAATCCATTAAGATGTTACTTCTTCCATCACATGCAGCTTACTCCTCTACAGGGCAGATGCCAGAATCGCATACCTCAGCATAAGCAGGACAGAAATGTGGTGTACGTTTCACTTTGGCTTTAGATTAACTCTGCTCTCTTCCGGGAATGACTAAATCATTCGTCATCCACCCCCCCAGAAAAAAGGAGGTATGAATATTCAATGACTTTTTCTCAAAAATACACCAGTTGATATTAAGAGTGGAGCCCTCTGCTGAATTGGAATGTCCGTCAAATAGTTGATATTTTGACTGTTCTTGAAGGGGGAACCCCCCCCACCCCAACACACTGTGTACTTCTGGAGATAGAGGGTAGCCAGCTTCTCCTGGCTGTGGCACAGCTTCTTCCACGGGTCAGGAGGAGTGGGGTTGGAGTTTGGTTGTATCCCATCATCTGAGAAACTTGCCTTACTTTTGTTTCTTTTTCAGATCCCTCTTATGTCAATGAAACTGTGGTCATCAGCACTAGTTTGGTTTTTAAGTTAGTGGTTTCCAAATTCTGGGATCCTTTAAAGTGTTAAATGTTGGAAGCAGAGACTTCTCAAACAAACCAAAAACAAACCATAATTTTTTTTTCTTTTTTAATTAGATCTTACAAGTCTAGATTACAAATATTTAGATTTACATCACAATAATAAGGCATAAATACGTGAGACCTGTGTTTCAGGTGTCTCTGCTGATCTAGTCAAAGATGTCCCTGCTTGTTGCAGGGGGGGGAGGTTGGACTGGATGACCTTTAAAAGTCTCTTCCAACCAAAGCCATTCTAACCATACTCTGAGAAGCACGTTGAAGTTCTTTCCTGTATCGATTGGCCATAAAATGCTGGAGATTTCAGTGCACATAATAGGAACTTTGGGGTTTATATGGCAAACTAAATAGAAGGAACAGATTTGCAGAGAAAAAAATGGACTATGTAAAACTTGCAGGTCAGACTCTGGTGTTGTACAAGTGGCAGCTGTTTCCCTGGAAGCACAGCTAATGTGAAGGGAAGAAGGCTCCCAGAGGAAGATATTTAGGGTGGCTCAGCAGCTGAGCTGCCTGAAATAAACCCGAGGTTTCCACCCCAGCAGTGCTAACCTGTGCTCCTAAAGCTGGCCTGCCCCGAGCCCGGGTGTCTCCAGCTCCTCCAGGAGTGAGCGTACCAAAGGCAGGGGTCAGCACTGACTTCCATGAAGGCTTCTCTCATGAAATCAAACAACATGAACTCGGAATCAATGGGACTGATTCTCAGTTGCTGTCAGGTTATGCAGAGTGGCAGGTTACAGTTTCTGAGGCTCATGCTTTGACCTGACCTGGTAGTTCCCACTGCTCGAGCCAGAGCAATTCAAGCAGAAACCTCTCTGCCCATCAGGGTAACTCCAGAACAGCAGTAAAGCAGTTTTGATTCCAGCTAACCTCATTTTTCATACCTCATTGCATATTCTCCCTGATTATTGTAAAGGTGAAGCTGCTTCCAAAGTCTTCTTAAAAGTTGTCATTTGTGATCTGCCTCTGCCAGAGTAAGTGGTTGTGATCACTCAGCTCCCGTTCTGACAGCAAGGTCCTGCAACTCTTACATCAGAGCTGGGTCTTGCAGTCCAAACTAATGTATATGTACAAGCAAGAGCTGTCATACTTGTTCTCCAGCAATTGTATGCATTCAGATCTAAGCATGGATCAGCTGCCAGGCTGATCTTTCACATTATCAGTTTTATTTAACCAAGCCATCTTTTAAATATCATTTTCTGTGCTGCTTCTCTATGTAGCATAGAGAAGCAGTGAAGGCAAATTCAGCCTGTTGGCATTTTCATCTCAGCTAATGAAGGTCGGGTTTTTCCCACTTCTGCATTTATGTTGATATAAAACTGTGTCTAGATGGGTTCAGGAAATAAAGAGAACCCATTCCTGTGTAAGCATCCATGCTCATGGGCAACCTTCCATCCTTCTAGGTAGGATCTGGGTGGCAGCGCTTTGCCCGTCTCCCTTAATTAGCTGAGGGACCAGGCAGTGCCCTGCATTCCTCGCTCACTGGCTGCCAGTGCCACCTGGAGCAAATCCCAGTACTAAAGGCACTTCAAAATGGAATGAAGGTGTTGGGAATGTGGTTTGTTCACTGTGAATATCCAGCTGGAATAGTTTGAATAGCTGCAAGGGAAGAATTGCCTTTGCAAATCACGTGCCTGATTTATTGGTTAAATAGTTTTTCAGTCCTCGCTATTTAGACAACGAAGCCATTAAGGTGTCTTGAAATAAAAGTGGAATGACTGGTTCTCAGAACTGGCCACAAACCCAATAACTTAGACTTTTTGCTGAGAACTTGTCAAGTAGAATCAATCAGACCTCATTTAAACAGGTGAACTTTTGTCGTAGAGTTACACCTGATTCCATGCCTTCCTTTATAACTCACTAGCTCTTTTCCATATCACACAGAATTATGTTGACCTTAAAATTCATCTGTACATATGCAAGAAACAGCACTTAATGTGGCCATGAAGTCTGAGTGTTCTCAATGCACGGGGCAAGTCTTGTGAAACCTGCTTTAGGGCAGCTGAAAGTCTTGAACCATTCACTGAAATAAGACAACTATTTGGTTTCATCCAAATTGATTCTGCTGTCAATAATATCACCGATAAACACTGGAGTTGAATTTGGGGCTTCTGAATAATATATATATATATGTAAAGCTATAGAAACAAACCTTTTTTAGAACACAGAAATGAATGCTCCAACTGAAATCTAAATAGCTGAAGAGCATCTCCACTTAACCACATAGCCTAAACCCATTGAAGACGGTGGGGAAAGGTGTTTATTTTCAACTGTGTTTATTTTTTCACAGGTAAAAACAAATAAAAAGGGAAGAAAAAATAATCATAGTGCCTATGACAAAGATTGTGTTTCAAGGAGTGTGCAATGTGTACCATGATTATTTTAACTGCAAATGGAAGCCGCTTTTAGACCGAATGTGGACAAAAGGGAAAAAAAAAAACAAACCTTAGAAAAACTGTCACGCTGCATCCCAGGAAATGTTTTGGTTCGGTATGTTTGGCCTCCGTTTTTGTGGAGCTGTACATTCCTGTCCATGTTTTTAAAGGATAAAAAAAAAAAGAACTGATTTCAGACTCAATCTGCATTTTGGCTCATTCTTATACTCCCGACACCCAGGTTTGTTTACCAGATGCATAAGGGAAGCTGAACTGTATATTTAGTAACAGAAATGAGTTTTTATTGTGTTGTTGAATTCAGTCCTATTCCCCTGCTGAAGTGGTGTGCTCCTGCTGTCGCCACCTCTCTCTTAAAAGCAGAGGTTTCATTTGCTACCAAAGCTGCAAAGAGGGTCAAGAGTAATCTGTCTGAAGACCAAAGCTTGCTTCATTCAGCCTGGTCGGTGGGAGGAGCAGCTGGGGTTAGCAGGAGCTTGAGACAGCAAGGGTCGGGGGGCTTTGGTGTCTTGGCACATACAGAAGCATCTGCCTGGAAAGCTCTGAAGTCAATCCTAGTCTCACCTGGAAGCCTCTCAGTTTTAGGCTAAATGAACCAGGTAGAAAGGCTGAAGTGTCCGAAGTAACACTCCCTGCAGAGGAGCTGAGAGGCAGAGGTGTCAATGCCTTTAATTCTGGAGTCCCAGCAAAAAGAAGCACAAGTCCTTTGCAATTTGACTCCCCACCTGAAGGCAGTGAAGCAGATCTAGGTGTTTGAGCAGTGCCCATGGGGACAGGGCAAAATCTCAGTGTCACCCACATACGTGCAGCCTGGGGCTCCATGCTGAGGTGCTGATACCTCCTAAAACCCCCTCCCTCCGAGCTGGGGCAGCCACGGGAAACACTGTCCCCAGCACCCTGCATGGACATCCCTCCCCTTCCCCCCATGCCCAGGGTCATTTTTTCACCCACATCCCCAGTGGTTTCTGCTGGACTTCTCCATGCTGGGCTTATTCATCATCCAAACCCAAAAACCAGTTTTTGCTTGAGTGCCTCCAAAAACACCTCTCTAGTTGACACCAGGCAGCCCCTGGCAAAGCCTGGAGTAGCTGCAGCTCCCTGACACTGCTGTCTCTGCTCCCAGTGTGCCAAGCACCCTAAATGCACCTCAATGGAAGCAGAGTGCCAGGCTGGGGGCTGGCAGGGCAGTGGGTGCTCCCGGGCTCCTCTCTGCCTCACTCAGGTGCTCTCCAGCCCCCTCTGCCTCAGTCGGGCTCTCCCAGCTCCCCCTGCATCACTCCTGGCCACCACTCTGCAGATCCACACTTTCCTGACTAACACTTGGGCTTTTTCTTCTTTTTTTTTTCTGTGTGTACGTCAGAATGGCTGTCTGAATCTTTTGCTAATGTATGGGTTTGGCTTGAAATCTCTTACTCCAGTAGTCTTAACCCAAGCGTTTTTGAACACACCGATGTTACAAAACAGGAGAAAAATGGGTTTGCTTCCAAGCTGCTCTTTGGGCACCTCATCCCCTGGGCTCGAGCACTCGGATGAGTTTGGCACTGAAACCCATTGGTCTAAGAAGAAATTTTTGCCAGGACTTAGGCCAGGTTTGTGTGTGAGTATAATGCTGCCCCAGGTACAGCTCCCACCCACAGGCAACCCCCACACCTAAAGCTGTTCACCTGGTTTGCAGTCACAGCTGAAGCTACTGAGGACACCCTTTTATCTTCCCACCAGTGGCCACCCCTTCAGGTCTCTCCTTTTCCACTGCCTGCATCAGAGAGGTGTCGTGAGGAGGCAGCTCTGGAGGTATGGATCTCTTAGGAGGTTTTGTTCCTGAAATGTCCTATTGCTGAGAAAATGTTTGTGTTGGGAAATATTTCTGTTGTTGTTTTTATTTTCCCTTCCCCCCTGTGGTTTGTGCTGGGTTTTTTTTCCTGCATTAATTCTCTTATTTATTCTATGGTGGGGAAATTGAGTTTGTTGGACTTAATAGAGGTTAAAGTATCAGAGTACAATAGTGTTATCACTTGAGTGTGAAGCTTTCACTCCATTCAGAGCTATGGTTGATTGAGTTGAAAAAAGGTACCTGCTCCTTAAGAGAAAAATCTCCTTTGCTTTTTCCCTTTCACCCAAGGGTAAGTAGTGAGTTTCTTGTCTGCTGCTTTCTGGCATGGAAATGTGCTTATTATTGAGATAGTGGTTTATGACACAATGGGCACTGCATGCTGGCCAACCCTCTAATAAACCAGGTTATGTGCTGAGGAGCTATGCAAGCCTTTAAGGGTACAACCTAAAATATAATAAATAAGAAGGTAATGAGAGCGGCTCCTAAAAATCCCTTTAAGAGCCGTATTTGATACTTGCTTAAGATTTCACGTGCTTAGGGAATGCCATTTCTCAGTGTTAAAGACACATTAATTATGACTGCTTTCTGGAGCCAGGCTACAGCATTTATTAGACTGCTTCAGAAGTTTCTTGTTTCTATAGCCTAATAATTCAAGCCACTTTGCTTGGGCAGTCATTTGCAGGACAAGAACTTTTTTTCAATCCCTTAGATACTTTTAGTTTGTACTCTTAACAGATCTGTAGCAAGCTGTTAAAAAAGCCCCTCCCAAGCTATTTTTTCTTATGTTATATCAACTGCTAATGGCAAACACTGAGATCACCTAGCAGCAAAATGCTTATAGGAATGTCGTTGGCTTTATGCAAAAAAAAAAAGGCTCTTTCTAAGCATCTTTTCTGCTAGGAATTGGGGAGCACATGCAGATCACAGCTTGGTTACTTGCAAAATATCTCAACTCCAGTGCAGCTGAAGAAAGCAAGATGATGGCAAAGCTGTTTTGTTTCAGGGGGCTGCAGTTAAAGCCTGTGATGTTTGGTGCCTGGGTGTTCTTGACCTGTAGCTGTACCTCCAAGCTCATCCTTCTGGCCAACGGCTTGGAGGGGAATGGTGGCTGGAGGAGATGGAGCATGCTATTTTAAAGCTGGTGTTTTCCAGCAGAGCTGATTTCTTTCTAAGGAATCAGAATGGCTACAGGAAAAAAGCAGTACCATTGCTGGGAAAACAATGTTCTTCAGTTGAAGAGATTTGCCCTGTAATTTTCCTTTTCTCCTGAAAGGGGTTTAATTTTAGGGGCTAACTTAGGGGAAAACAAACTTAAATGTTAGCTTCCTGTAGCCTGGGATGGTAGGTGATGGTGCTGATTGTACAGTCAGCTTGGGTATTGCGAGTACACACATGCCTGCCTTGCTCCACTCAACATCTCATTTACTGCAGTCTCTTCCCCCTGTTTTTCTCTTCATTCCCAACAGTGTTCCAGTGGAGTGGATTTGGGGTGATGGGAATAGAGGGGCTCTATAGCTTCTCTCCTGCAGCTAATACAAATCCCTGCAGCTGTGGTATCTCCCATGCTTTCTTTTTGGTGTCCCTTATATGAAATGTCTGGTTCTCCTTCTCAGTGTTTCTCCTATGGTATCTCATGCTCTAGTTCTTTTTCTGTGTCATGGTCTTGATACTTTGCTGCTATCCTTCTAAAAATAGTGCTGCTATTCTAGGCTGTGGGTTATACCAGGGATAGCAGACAGGAGAGCTCTTCAGGACTAACTTTAGAACAAAAAAAATGGTTCTGGTTTTGGCCAAGCCTTCTGAAAATCTGGAGGGTCTGACACTGGTCCTGATAGCCAGAAAGCTGCACTGGATGGAGGTGTCTGCACAGGAGTGGCAGAAGCTTGCTGGGAGAGGCTGGGGTGTGGGGACTCACCTGTGGAGATCACTTGTGAAATCCCTGCTGAGCTCTATTTGAAGAGCTGATGTTCTAATTTGGTGGGGAAGAGTTTTATGGCAAAATGCAGTTTCTGGACATTGGTAGTAAGGAACATATGAAGCCAATGTAGTGCATGATACATGAATAAGGTTGGTGGGAATAGATGGATGCAGGTGTCTGACAAGCCCTGCAGCTATCAGGGGAACTGGGAGAAGGGGACATCTTGCCTTTTTCTGAGCTGCCATGGATCTGTGAGCTTTCCAGAGCCCTGCAGAAATCTGGGTGCTTTTTGGTTGCTACTCTTTCTTAACAGTCTGCATTTTACCATTGGATGTTGCAACTTCTTGACCCAACCTGCCTAGGGTATGCCTTGCTCTGGGAGCTTCCTCGGTTTGAATTGAAGTGTGCATGGATTTAGTGGTGATAAAATTCCCTGTGAATGCAGACCAGCAAGAGAGATGGAGCTTTTGATTTCAGATCAAATGAACCTTTTATGCCTCTCCAGTTAGCTGAGCCAATACAGATTAAATTCTCTAACATACAGCTTTTCCTCTCCATGAATTAAATGGATTAATCTTTCTTAGAAAGCTATCACTAATTATATTACTGTACCAGGCTATTAATTCATTTCCTCAAGAAGTTACTATTTTTACATGGCTATATTGGCCTGAAGCAATTACAAACCCAGCATTACTTGAAGCCCTTTGGTTTAGCCCTCTTCTGCTGAAGTTTGCTGCTTCTACTCATGCCTTACAAAGGCTGGGAAGGAATAACAGTGCTCAGAGGAGATTTCAACAAGCATTCTCAAAGCAAGATACCCTAACATACTAGTATTTCTTTCTCTTTTTAGTTGTCACACTGGGGCAACCTGTTTGAGAAGATTAAGAAAGCGATCACAATTTGTAGGTGTTGGATTTCTTTTAGATGCTAGAAATCATAAGCCAGTTATATTACATGGTTGATGATGGAAAAATAAGATATCTTACTGCGTGGTTGAAGTCTGAGATTGCTCCGAATCCCAAAGTCACAGTGACAAAGGTTGAATTTCTATTATTCTTGCTAAGCTTATATTAAGTTGTAAAATGTTGGGCTGCTGTTGTGTGCAAGAAGTGGTGTTGGAGTGCTGTCTGACTGTTTAGTACTTATTTCTTAGGTGGGTGAAGCCTACCTCATCCTATGTAGAAGATAAATGGGAAGAACTGAGAAGGGATTTGTCACCTGAGAGGAAAATTTCTCACCCGAGTTTCATGTGAGATATGTCATGAAGCCAGACAGGAGTGAATTTTGAGACTTGTGGATTAATTACCACTTTAATCAAGAAGATGTCTTAAGTAGCCAGCTTAATCATTGTCATCAACTTCATCAGGGTGATTGAAACCATCATTACTTTAGCAACTGATTAGCAAGAGCTGGATGGGGTCTTTCCACTAGCGCTGGAGCTGCTGATAAGAAAGGTGTCAGAGGTCTGTGACAGTATCTGCTTAATCTGCCCCAGGGCTTTTACTCTATTTTGCTATAGGGTGTGTGCTTCTTCCCTTAAATTAAACTTACTTCAGTGTAATTTTACTTAATTAGTATTTTGTGTTACAGATACCTAAGTACTTATGCATAATGCTTGTTGATAAAAGTGCTGGGTGCAGAAGTCTGATTGCTTCTTCGACTTTATAACCAGGATCAAAAAAATAAATAAATAAAATCATTAACTATTTAAACACAGGGTTGTGGGTTTTGGTTGTTTTCGGTGCTTTTAATCTAAAAAAGAATTGGAGCTTCTTGAGAAAAACAAACAACAACAACAAGGGGGTTAGCGGTTGGTCTAAGAAGTTTATAACTGAAGGAAAATTCCCATCAAACACTTCCTAGGAAAACAGAGTTGGTTTCAGCTAAATGTGAGTGACTTGAGAGTTTGTAGTCGAAGTGTAATTTGCAGCAGAAATCGTGTCTTGTGTGTTCAGATGAAAAGCAGGGAAAGGAAGCCAAGGATGTTTTTGCCATTTTGTAGGAACTGCCATGGGAGAGGCAACCATTCCCAGCAGCAGCCCTCCCACAGAGGCAGCAAGTACAAGTGATGCAGAGGGCCTCTGGACATGCAGAAGGATGCAGTATTTCAATTTGGTTTCAAAATGCATGGAACAATGTGAGTTAGAAACTCAAACCTTTTCATTATCTTTATGGTTTACAAACTGAACTGAATGGCAGGCTGGACTGAGGAGGAAGTGGCACGAATGAATGTGGGAAATGAAGGATAAGGTAAAGGAGTTGGAATGGTTCTTGGACAGGGGAACAAGAAAGAGTTCCCCCTACTGTGTTTCTTGTATTGCAAATCATGTTCTTGCCATCTTCAAATGTGTGGGAGACAACCCGAGACCCGGTGATGTGTACTGATGTGACAACCATAACCTCTTCCTCTTTTGGGAGAGGAACAGTTGTGTCAGTCCTGTTCAGCTCTTGATGGTGGGCATTTCCCTGGTTGTAACGGCTTCTTTCCAGTACCAAATGTCCAGGGCTTTTCTAGCTCTGTTTCAGTGAACGCTGGGGTGCCATATCTGTTGGCTGCTGAGTTCTTGAGTATGTGTTTTTGTTGTTGGAGGGGGTATTACTCGGAGTATTGTGTTCTCCTGATTGACACAAGTGGCTTCCCAGCTGTTAAAATAGTTTTGTGGGACTGAATGGAGCTTCTCCAACTGAAGTAGTGTTCTCTGCCATCATAGAGTACATGGAGATAACATTAAGAGCCTGAAGTTGACAGAGGGGACTTCATCAGCCTCCCTGCCCTGGCACGGGTATCACGCCATGCTGTCACTCCACCTCTCTGCCCTCCTGAATGAGTAAGGCTGATGGAAGGTGGTGTGGCACCGATGTTGCCAGAACCCTGCCAAGGCTGTGCTGCACGCTGGTCCCAGCCTGACATTGCTGCTCCAGCAGCTGGGGCTGAGGTAGCAGTGTTGTGCTTGAATCAGGCTGGTGTGAGTCAGGTTTGTTATTGCTTACATGTGTAGGAGAGTTTAAACCAAGCTTTTGTTTTATCCTTTGGGCTGATAACCTTTAGCATCAAAGGAGTGTTCCTGCAGCGCCTGCTGTTTCTGAACTCATACTGAAACTTCATTACTCCTTTTTAGGGATGGTCTGTCTTTCACTTACCTTTGTTCCCTCCCCTGCAGGTGGGCTTTAACAGACACCCACCCCTTTCCTCTGGGGTGCTGTTATTCACGTTGCCTAGGAGGATCATTTGGTACGATTAACAGGCGGTTTATGGTAGGACCATTGTTTTGAGTGCTTTGGAGTATCGGTGTGCTTGGCAACTGCTGAAGCAGCAGCACCTGTGAGTTTCTCGAGTGAAGAAACAAGCTGCAGACAGATGGACTGTGGTGGGGAGCGGCAGACAGGCTTTGGCAAACCCTGGTGCCTGGCTACGCTGAGGCCATGGCTGCTTCAGTATCCTAAAATGAGGAGTCCAGGCTTCTGCTCCCGTGCAGGAGGACAATCAAACCTGCTAAATGTAGCACATAACCATAGCAGCAGACTGCAGGTGCACCAAAACCAGCAATGAAATGCATCCGATGGTTCCTGGTGGCTCGTCAGCAGTAAATAATCCTGCATGTGAGCTGGCAGCAGCTCCCAGCTCTGGTGGTAAAAGCTGTGCTGCCAGCCATGCTGGTTCCTCTCTGGCCAGAAGCTGGCCATGGGGGTTGTCCTAGATGGCCTGGATGGTAACCAGTGTCTGATACAGCAGTGACTACGAGGAAGCCTACTGCAGGTCAAGGTAGTACCCAGTTCTGAACTCACTTTTAATTGATGCTGTTGCAGTGCACTCAGCAGATCAGGTGTGGTGGGCAGCACTGAGAGTACAGGGCAGGCCAGCTGGATTTCTAAAGCATGACGTACAGCTTTGGGAGAAAGAGCCTGGTCATGCTGTTGTGTCTGTACCTGAAGGAAGAATTCAGTTGCTGCCGTAATGAAAAATGTCACTTCTCTGCTTCTGCCTTGTTTATATTTTTCCAACATACTTCCTTTTACATTTCTTTATTACTGCTATCTGTTTTAGTTGATCGAATTTTGTGGCCAAAATGAGCAGATGGAGGGGGACGTGCTATTCCCTAGCATGTTCTAAATGTCATCAGCCCACTGAGTTTAAGCATCGGTGCAGATAGCTGGAGCTACAATCATAAACAATTGCTGTACCTAACACAAATGATGTGTCTCAGCCTGCTAATGGAGTAGGCATTAACCTCCCACCAGCATGGCAGGATTTCAGGAAGTCCATGCATATGCTGCCTCGCTGACCTGCTCAAAGAACAGCAGTATTTACCTTTATAGGTTGCTGTGAAAAGAGGTGGTGGATTTCTAGCAGGAGTATTTCTTTGATAGATGGTGATAAAATTCCTGAAGCCTTTGAAAGGAAATCTACTGTTAACTGTAATAAAGATAAGTTTGAGGGGGTGGGGCATTAGGAGTTTGAAAGACACACACAGTATAATGCTAAATTCAAGTTGTTTAAGGAGTGATAAGATGCAAAGGGCTAAAAAAAAAATAAATTATCTGAGTTTGGTCGCTTCTAGAATCGTATGAAGTGCTTCCATCTTGGATGTGTAAATGCTTGTTAAAGTCCTTTCTTCTAAGGCTAAGGCAAGAAGTCTATCTAGGAATTTCAGGAAATGAGGCTGACTTGGAACATCAAGAAGCCACATCAACTTTCATCCCTTTTTTGAGGGGTGCTTGTTTAACTTTTAAAGCTCTTTGGCATGGAAGAGATGATGACTGTTTCTCATGTGAGAAAATAAGTGAATTCAAATGCAGGAACACCTTAATCTGTTCCCACAGATGGCTGCTTTCTCCTGGTATCCTTTAAGAAGAGAGACTTACTGGTTAGCCCTGACCTTCTTCATCTCCTCTTCCCTTTTCTTTAGGGGCACTGTGATTGAACTTTTTCAGTATTTCCAGCCCCTATGTGACTTGTCTACAGTTTGGAGAGAACCAGCTGAAGCAATGCCTTCCAAGACAAATTCCATAAAGCCCAAGGAAAGTATTGACAAAGACAGGAATACAAAAGCTCATGTGCCCAAATGGTGTCAAGTATTAAGGGCCATGACAGGCAGTGACACAGAGGAATCCATGGCAGGCAACAGGGAGATGTGGCAGGTTAAATGGATGCTGCTCCCCTTGCCAAAGCCCACCCTTGTATTTACTAATAAACCATATATCTTTAATTCCTTTACACTGTGAATAAAGCTGTTCTCACTGCCAGTGTCCTGGCGGGTGTGAGTGGTCCACAGCTCAACACTGACAGTGGTCCCCCCACCTCCTGACTGTGCCTTGGAGCTGATCCTGCTTGGGCAGACACTTCTACTGTCCGACTTCCCCCAGGCTTTGAGGCTCATGTACTCTCTGGTGTAACAACACCCAGTCTGGACAGTGCTGTAAGCAACGCAGCTTGGGTTTTTTTTGAAGAGAACGATTTAAAGAATGGGTTTTGTGGACTTCAAAGAGCAGATGTACTAAACCATAGTGATATTTCATGTGGATTTTAAAAGCATATTTCCATGGATACCCTACAGAAGTTATTCCAAATTAGCACACTTGGAATTCATATTTATGTCCCCTGTGGGAGTTCCAGTTCAGAAATAACTAGTTGTACTGAAGTTTTAATATGGCTACTGCTCTTAGATAGTTAAAGGTGATCAGTTAGGTATTTTAGATGTTTAAATAAGGATTAATGGCGAACCAGTCTGAGTAGCATCTTCCCCAGGCTTTTCACAGTTGCAGTTTGACAGAATGAATTTTCAAGCAATACATTTTTGTGTCTCAGGGTATCTAATGTGTAGTACCCACTAAAAAATGCATGGTAAGTGTGACCCCAAGGTTCTCCATGCTGAAGTAGCTTTATGGAAAAGTGGGAATGGCTGCAATCAAGAGACTTGTGCCTGACTTGGGTGTTTTCTAAGCCTTCTCATGTCTCACCAGGGATGTTATGTACTGGAGATATTACTATGTACACTCTATATACTTCCTTATGGAGATGGGAAGTTGGGAAGGAACAACTGTGCTTATGATCATAGCTAGAATGGATATGACTGGTTGCCTCCT
>JANHFX010001459.1:11635-22790 GCA_027560015.1 Chloroceryle amazona | reverse complement strand
CTGTGCATAAAATACAGTAGGCCAAATCCTGTATTCAAAACTCCTTACCTCTAAGGGTGCATAAGGACAGCAGTATGGGGTGTGATGGCACTGAGAATATTCGCTTGACACCAGCTTAGCACTCCTGACTTCAACTGAAGTGGAAGCTGCAGATGATTGGTATCACCTCAGGGATCAGCAGCGCTTTTATGTAAATGGGGAGTCTGAAGTTTTCCTGCAAACAAGTCACCTACTTCACTTCGTGATGAACTAGAAAGGGATTTTTGCTCCAAGACAACGTTTTGCATCCAAATTTCACAGTCTCTGTGTCTGAAACTTACCTCAAAAATTCCCACTAATCTTCCTAACGTCCCTTTCACTCCAGCCTATGGAAAATTCAAAGAGAAAAAAAAACAAAACAAGGCACATTTTAACAACAAGTCAGTAGATATTTCCTTATGTGCAGTGCAGGAGCAGCTCCTTCAGAACAGGAAGCAAATGCTGTAAAATTCTGTTAATCTGAAAGCAACACGGTTACAAGAGAAATGATGGAAATGTCTCACACGCTCTAACCACATATATGCACTGCCAGGAATTATTTTTTCTTCTTTTTTTTCTAGATTCAAACAATTTTGAATTCAAGGTGAAAAAAAGAAATATTTGATGAGGTACTAATTGCATACCAGTATAGGCTGAACGACCAGAATCTCCTCGAGAGGCTACTACAGTCCAAACATGGAGAACATTTGCTTTGAGTTGAGCTGTTTTACCTTTTTAGAATTAGAGTTTAAGAAAATAAGTTGAAAGCCTGTGTAAGACATCACTTAAACCAGGAAAGCGACGTGACAGCCCCCAGGTATTTCAGGGATGTCCTGCACGCATCAGAAACAAGCAAATATAAAATACTGCCAACCTTGTGACGTGGCCTCCGCAACGGGAGCACGACTACTTTTGATAGAACACAAATCGCAGACATGCATCGAAAGATGACTTTGGGATCAAGCACAGACAGAAATTCAAGAGATCTAAGCAACAGTTTTGTCTTTTCTCTGAATACTGTGGAGGATCTACCCACTTTTATCTCATCTGCTGTCACTTTTTATACATCCACTCTCCGCTGTGGCTCCGTCGCTTTCAGCAAGTGCTGTTTCTCTCCTCTGCTCTCTGGTGTTGCATCATTCACGCTCCTCTTTATTCCCCCCAATAATTTACACCCCCCTTCATTTTTTTACAGCTGTCAATGGTCAGAATTCAAGTGCTACAGACAAAATGAGATTTTGCTCCATGACTTAACTGGTCTGAACCACCACACACAACCCAGCCACACATGGCAGGTAAATCCAGCTGCTGTCTCCGGCAGCTGGAACTCATCCTAAGCAGTCCAGGAAAACAGTGCCTCTGCTCCTGCAGCCAAGATGTATAGAGCTGATGATGTGAGGCTCTACTTGTTGGTTTTGTTTAAAGAGTTTGGGTGAAGGCAACTAAATATCTCCCGAGAAGACAAAGTCTCTGTCCCGAGCAGCTGAGATACACTGCTTCCTGCTTGTTCAGCTGCCCACCAACTGCTGCACAGTTACATGCTTGTGGAAAGGAAGAACTTTTATTAATTAGAGGATTTTCCTGGTCAGGTAAAGCCTACTAAATGAACCACCACCCATACCAAACAATACAGCCAGAGCAACCTCACTACTGCTTCTAACGACAGCTGATGGTAAAGCTGCCCCAGGAGAACAGGATCGGTGGCTCCTCCTCCTCCAGGCATTCACAGGAAAGTAGAATTCTTTCTGTAACATGCTCCCTGACCTCTACTTCTAGGAAGAAGCTTTTCAACCGAATCTTTTATGTTGGTTTTGGATGCAGAATTTATTGTCTCATCAGTATTTCTGACATTCCGTTCAGCCCATAGGTGGGCCACTGACTATTAACCACAAGGCTATTTCTGGAGTCAAACAGCAATTCCATGAAGGTCAACGTACGTGTGTATGTGCGCACCAGCACAGCCAGGACAGATAACTGGTGCTGACCTTTGCAGATGAGCGATTTTACCCCAGCTGCAAAACTGCTGCTGCTAACCTGGCCTAATCTTTCTCAGAATTGAACTGGGAGGAAATACTCCAAATGAATTTCCTTTGAAGAACTCCTTCAGCAGCCTTGAATGGTGGGTTGGATTTAGTTTTTGGGGTGGTTTTTTTTGGATAAGCAGCCAGCAATGACACAGAGAGGAACAGAAGGCTGCCACCTTCACAACATACATCTAGAAATGTATCAAAAGGTGAAGAGTAATCAAATGTTTCAGGTAAGTAATGGTCTTAAGCCAGTTTTCTTCACTTGTCCCAGAAGGCTATTGAATTTCTGCTCGCCTTACTCCCCTGCAGAGGCACTGAATCAGAAGCCAGAAATGTTCTTGTGATGGTTTAGTGAACTCTCAAGCCTGACTAGAAACAAATTTATCTCCAGGCAACTAGCCAGCCTGGAAACTAAGCATGAATACTGCACAACCAGCCTCCCAGGCCATTTATCCCCAGCTCTAAAATTGTGCTTGCAGTAAGAGAGGCAGGTGAGAGGCCCTTCCTTCTGTGCTGGTTTGACAGGCGACAGAAATAACACTCTGCCTGCAAACGAAGATCATCCCTCTCCATTCTGCCTCGTCTTATGCACCCAAAAAGACCCAAAAAGCAATGCCAAGACAAACACGTGCTGTAGGAAAATCACGTTGAATTATTGTTAGACAACTCCAAAAAGTGCTAAGGTTTTCTTCATGTATGAATTTACCACGTGTAGTAGTAAATGGTGACATAAATTAATGGGTTTATTTTTGTAAAGGGAGCCCTTACCAAAGACTGCAAAGTACATCAACCATTACAAGCTGGAGACCCAGGGCGCTCTCATCCTATTTTACTGGTATGGTGGATTTTAAAGACAAGATACAGGACGTGGAACACAGACTGACTGGCCTGTGAAACACCTATTTTTGGTAAAGCACTTCAGTAACACACAAATTAAACAGTGTCTGTACAATCACATATTTTAATGGATCAAACATGGAATTCCAACTCAGTTTCACACGAGTTTCTAACATAAAAGTTGCCCAAGATCCAAGAAAATAATCTCTGTTAACAGTAGATAAAGAGCAACAGAACTGCCAGGCTCTTCTCTGGGCAAGCTCCATCCCTTGTCCTTTCCCATGGGCCAACCCCTCAGCACCTTCCCGACTCATCCTCATGGCAGGACAATCAGCATTTTCTTGGAAAAATCTAAACCACAGTCACAGGCTCATGCAGGGTTGAAACAGGATCTAAATCTGAATTTGCACCAGATGACTGGGGAATTTTCTCCTCGGTAGTAAGTGGCTTGAGAATCCTCCACGCTCATGGGCCGCAAGAGGAAGTGTTTGGCAGAGCCAGCACAATTTATTTGGGCACGTGTCCCCCCACCAAGCACTGGAAGTGGGGCAATCCTCAGAATACAGGCACACCCCAGGAGGATGCCACTAAACCTATCAAAAATAGGGGTGGAAAAGCACCAGCATCAACTGCTCCATCTGAAAATAAAGCAAAGCAAATCTAACGACAACTCTCCCAGGAAGAGGCACGCTCAGGTATAAAAGGACAGACATGGCCTGCAAAATGAGCTCCTTTTCCTCTGCTCTGCAGATCCAAACCACATTCCAGTGTCCAAGGTAGTCCTCGCTGGAGGAAAAGACAGACGTGGAAAGAGTGCATCAATGTCACAGCAACCACCAGAAGCCTCCAGAACACGACAGGACTTCAAACCGCTGCCGCACGCCCAGCAGGGTGGGCTGGGCCTCCGGGACAAGGAGCAAAAAATCTGGAGGAAATGAAGCTTTACTAGTTTTGCTGCTCATGGAACAACTTGTTTTAATAAAGAAAAATTACTGAAGACATCCAAGAACAGCAGGTTCAGGTTTCAAAGCCGAAAATAAGTTTGGGTCAGATGCAAAAAGCAGCCTGCAGCAACACCATCTGTTCCTAGGGACAGCTTTTATTTCCTTCCATCTGAGCTAAGGAAAATGTGGGTTGGAATTTCAGCTATTTTACTTTGCTCTATTAGGCTCAAAGCCTGCATCTACTACAGATTACTGCTGGGCAAGAGCACTGTGGTAAAACACTCAACTCTTTGCTCTAATACTCACAGTACTGAAGGCAGTAAATCACCCCTGGAAGGGCTGCTAGCTTAGACATGTTCTAAAGACGCCAATTACAGACCTGCCAGGCAAATTTTCTTGCTGTCTCTGCTGTGGCTCGGAGAGGGTCATAATTATTCATCTAATTCCTTACTGCATTCCAACCATATGTGCATTCACATTCATGACATAGAAATTAAATACTATGGAAGAGTGAAGAACTTTTCAGGAGGTTTGAGTACCCAGGGTAACAGCAGTGAACTTGTTGCCATTTGCACTGATTATTACTAAATCTAGGAAGAGGTCGATGTCATCACCTCAGTCATTCATCTGTGGTCCCTGCAATACTTCATGGGAAAAAAAAAAGCCTTTCTATTTTAGCACTGAAAGACACCAATATTCATATCCTAAATCACCAACAAAATACATGAAACAGATTTTGTATGAGAGGATGTTTGAGAGGAGAAAGGAAATAAAAAAAGGTCTAGCAACCAGATCAAAGAACTATCATGGACTACTCTTGATATTGGCATCAATTGCCTGTTTGATCACAGATCAAGCACAACTTATCTGGCTTTTGATTGCCAAGAAGAAAGTAAGACTAACGATCCCGTAATTTTACAGAGCTTGACATTTACCAAGTGTTTGAAGGTCACGATGTGAAAGATGCTGAAAGTGCAAAATGTTAAAGCCTTTGGCTTTAACAGATGAGTGGGGGGGATTTTTTCCAAGTCATTCTGTAGTAAGTTTCATTTAAAGCATCAATTTCTAAAACATGTTCTGCACCAGTTGCTCTCCTTAAAAAACAACCCCAAGCCCCTTATTCCTAACCTAAAATTCATTATCAGGAGAGAATGCACCAGCAAAAAAAGAAAAAATATCTAAGAATAGAGATTAAAAAATATACTACATTGGTGCTACATTGGTGTTTTCAAAGGGCACGTCACTATTCTAGAAGGGGGACCTGAAGCTGTACCTGGAATTTCTGGCTGTGTAGCACTGACTACACCATTCTTCAACAGCCTGCCAGAAAGAAGCGGGTTTATTCTGAAAAGGCTGCTCTCATTCCGTGCTAGGGTGCTTGTCTCCTGCCACTCTGCCCAGAAACAATGCCCAAGAACTCAAGTCACTTTGAATTTTACACAGACAACAGCAAGTGTGACAAGTGTTGGTACTTGTCTACTTTAATATTTCTGCTGGTACAGATTAATATAGATAAGGACTATCTCTAACTAGGACAAGGACTTCTAACTCAAACTGGGACAGAAGGATCACAGGCTTCACTCAGAATCAACAGTAAAATTAAAACAGTGAATGCAAAGTTAATCATCTTAGTTTAGGGGAGCATGTTGAAAAAGGAAAATGCATACCATGCGAAAAGAAAGAATTAATTGAGAAAAAATCAGCCTATTGTCATCTTCAAAGACCACAAGGAGCTGAAAGGGTCATGAGTCCTTAACAGCTCTTCCCACTGTCTCTTATTAAAATGGCACAGGCATACCAAAGTCAGGGAAAGCAAGCTCACAGATTCCTTCCACAACTCGACCCGCACGCCAATCACTTTAGCATAAAAATTACTTCATGTTCCTCGACAGGGAGGAAACTGGATTTCCCCTCTCCCCACAGAGGCACCAGGCTCTACCTGCTCAGCTAAACTCGTTTCCTTGCGAGCGACAGATACGCCTGTCCCGGGAGAGGAGCGAGGACATCAGACCTACTCCCAAACCAGCCTGAAAAACACCTCCTCTGCCAAATCAACGGCACAAGCTGGGAAACCGGGTGCACAAATCCTTGACGGCTGCAGCGTAACAACCTCGCGCGTCTCCCGCCGACACCGTACAGCTCGCTGAGCTTTGGACACCTGATGGACGGTATCACCTTGTGTGCGGAGCGTAAGCCAACCTCTTTGGGGAAGACCCTGCACACACCTAAGAGCTCACCTGTGGTTTCCACCCACGTCAACCAGTCTCACCAGTGGCTGCAGAAGAGCACGAGTCATTTTACATACACGACAGGCTGCTCTTTGGCAGGTGGCTTTCAGGAAAAGCCTTTATGGTAACAGCTTCCGAGAGCTCCCTTGCGGATTCCCGGCCTGCTTTCACATGGCACGCTACTGGGTGTTGTGGAGGTGAGTCGCTAGGGTAATCCTGCTGCTTCTGGAGCTCCCCATGTTGATTGTTTGTGGAGCACTTAGGTGCTTCGCTGGGAATGACTCAACCCTGCCAGGCTGCCACAGTTTGAATTACAGTCTCATTCGGCACAGGGCCACGTGAGCGAGGGAACACCAGCTGAGCGAGAGGGGATTATCTCAGCCAGCCCAAACCAGTTTCTTCGCTGCAGACCCAGCCGATGCCAAGGCTTCCTTTCAGCCTCTGAGCTGTCATGGAAAGAGAGCAACTCTTCCAAGGCGCTGTGCTGCCCGAGGAAGGGAGGGTCAAATACAGATTTATTTTAAGGATTTGAAAGGCAAAGCCATGCATCTCTTCAATGAACCCTTGACTTCTGTATCAAATCACTTCATTATTAATAACGACTGGGTTGGAAAGCAGGAGTCTGCAGCTAAAAATATTTCTATTGTTCTGGTTAAACTCACTCTGGCTTGTAATGTGTTTGAAAGATTGCCGAGCTACTGAAAAAGCAGGAGCTGTATTACAAGCTGGAAACAAAATTTGCAAACAGCAATCCCCGCTACTAGAGGGACCTAAAGACACTTAAAAAAAATATATAAACTTGGCCTGTATCATCTTTTATGTCTTTCTGATAAACTGCTAGATTATAAAAACGTCCAAAAAGAAACACACAGCTCCAGAACTGCCACATTACATTAGTCCAAAGGCCCAAATATTCAGCATTTTGTTGGACAGCAGCACTTCCAAATACTTCAGAGAAAAACCTTCATATACCAGACAATTAAATAAAGCAGTTACTGGAGAAGCTTCCTCCCAAGTCTCACCAATTAGCTCTTGATGTCTGTTCTGCAGCACAAAAATTTATAACCCTCTTGAAAGCATTTTTAATCCTGCCTTATGTAACTGTGAACCTACTTGGTCATCCACATGTAATCATTTAATCGTTTCTGAATCCAAGCAGCTCTCCAATTTGATAATATTCAGAAGCAAATTATAGAGACATGTTTTAGATACAACACGGTCAGCTGCCGTCTGATGTCTTTAAATTCTTTATGAAGAATAAAACTGTTCTTCCAGCCTTAGGAGAAAAATATGCCTTCTCCATACAGACCATCAAGCTGTGTTCGAGCTGCTGTTTGAGCTCCTTTCTGAAATAGCTTCAAGTAAAAAAAAAAAACCCCACCACCAAAACCATGAACACATGAGGAACTGTTGCTTACAACTCGTATGATGTTTCTCTTATGCACACAGAACTCCAAATATGCACTAGACCAAAAGATATTGAGGTTCCTGTATTTGGAGTGTCTTTAGTGGTCTGCAAGGTTACACTTCTCCCTTATACCCAAGTGGTCAATGGCACTGCAAAAGCATAGCTGGTTTTTGAAGTTCTCTTGTGAAATTCTTCTTCATATAGAGAAAACAAAATGGAGACTATCACTGTGTGTAGTGAAATGAATGTAGCTTAATATTATCTGTTATCAGGCAAAGAAAAGCTCGTTCTGCCTGAGAGCATTAATTACATTCCTATGCTATCTTTATTTAGGACTCCTGCTTCTCTCCCACATACGATGTGGGTGCCACCTGTGACCCCATGTTCTGCTTCACCGTAAGGGAAACGAGCAGAAGCGATACAAACAAACTCACAGAGCCTTGGCCAACAATCAGCAGTGAAGCTTCAGGAGCTCCCGCTGGTGTCAAACACTCACCTCTTCACAAACTTCACGCGCAGCGGCCACGCTGGGCTCCTCCTCGGGCTCCATGCCACCCCCGGGGACAATCCATCGATCAGGATGACGACTACTGCTCACCAGCAGCACCTGCGGAGAGCAGAGAGCTGTATGAACTCAAGGTGACAGCCCTTCCCAGAGCCCAGCTGAGGAGGAGAAGCTGTCTCTGCATCTCTCACACCTCCAAACACAACCCATCCAACGGGAGCCCTTGAAAATACTCCAGTTTTTCCAAGATAACTTCCTTAGCCCCGTTCAGACAGCTGTACAAATGCCATTATCAGTGACACCAAGGCACTCCAACACTCCGAATTATTTCAACCATTACCTTCTTGCTGCTCCAACGCGTCGCAGAATAAATTATGCCCCTGCATACCAAGCCAACAAGTTGCTCTGTGACAGAGCATCACGATACTCGCAGCCTAAGAGTTCACCCTCTACCCAAAGCTGCTACGCAGTCTTGACAGCTTAGGATACGCATCCTGCAGCAAGGTAAGATGGCAGAGAAGCTGCTCAGCACCTTCACTCTCTGCAGCAATAGCTTGATTTAACTTTATCAGTACCTTTGCCCGCCTGCCTCTGCAGTTACACTAATGACACACACTAGTCAGGTAACCACCCACTAAAATATTTATGTGCAGTTGTTTGAACAGAGATTTTCAGCTTCCCCGCTTGCCTCTTCTTTTGCAGCAGGCACCAAAGGAGCCAGCGCTTGGTCACTTTTGCTTTGGATAAAGTTCTTCAATAAGAAGAACAAAAGCCAAAATATAAGCCTACATTAACCCACTTAAAAACCCTAGGAAAAGGCTGCATAGGAGGACAGACTTTTTTTGAATGAGGAAAATGGTTCAACTCTTTTCACAGCAGTTATTTTCCATACACACACTTTGTGACAGTTTTCCCCAAAACACATTTTATTCTGGTGCTAATTCTGCTCTGTGCAAGTTCAGTTTGTCTTTGGTTATCTTTCAGAAGCAGAGAGCAAACTAACAATCTCAACTGGCTAAAAACTTCCCCAAAGGAAACAGAGATGCTGTGCTTATTGAATCTACTTGCGATACATCCACGAGCAGAGATGGAAACTAAAAACAAAACTGTTTTTCAGCTCTCTAAACAAAGCTTGTTCATTAGAGTCATCGTGCTATACTTCATCATTTCACTGGCACAAAGCTCAGAACCAAAGCGACTTGCTCCAGAAACTCCAACATACCAGTCCAATTAGGTTACAGGCCAGCTGTAACAGTTTCAATCAGACATTTCAAAGTTAAACTGGGGGGGGACACTAAAATCCCAGGCTTTACTGTGCAAATGTTGATCTACCAGTAGGATATGAAAAGATTTGCACTAATTATCAAGAGGAAACCTACCTACAGAATTCAAAATTAAACTTCTAAGACAAAAACGAGCCGAAGATTTCCAGGGTTTCACAGCTCTTCTGTGCTTTGAAAATTCTCATCTGCCAACTGACCACCCTGCAAAGGGATTTTGGTTTTTGTTTTCCAGGGCCACCCAGACCACATCAGCTCAGCACTGGGAAAAGAGGAAGGCCAACAGGCTAGAAGACAGTGCGGTGAGGAGAGAAGGGTCCAAACCACAGCTCTCAAACCAGGGGTAGCAAAGCTTAAGGAAGAAACTGAAGAGGGGTCACAAACATCTTGGCGACTGCTGGTCTAACCTTTCCTAAGCCTGGAACTAAACTCGGTGTTCTCAAGTGTCAGCGCTCCTTTAATCAGCAACTTTCTGTGGATCCCACCAGTAATGATCACACATCATAGAATGGTGGGGTTGGAAGGGACCTCTGGAGATCGAGTCCAACCCCTCTGCTCCAGCAGGGTCACCCAGAGCATGGGGCCCAGCCGTGCAGGGTCCAGGCACCTCTGGAATCTCTCCAGAGCAGAAGACTCCACAGCCTCTCTGGGCAGCCTGGCACAGGCTCCCACCCCCTCACAGGATGAAGCAAAAGTCAAGCCAAGCTGTTCTAAAGGGGCACCTCGCAGGAAGATGCCCCAAGGCAGTGTTTGCATGGACAACACTGACCTATGGCGACAGGTTTATTAAAGGAAGACTCAGTTTCCCTTTAATAAAAAAGGGAATAATAATAATAAAATAGGGCACTGAGGAATGGGGATTTTGTTGCAAAAAGGAACTGAAGCCTGATCCCATCTGACCCAGCATCACTTTAACGACGCTTACAGCAATCTTCAGAACTGGGAGGTATCCTTTCCCCTCTGACATCGAAGCTGAATAGATGATGCAATTCATTTGAAGGCCACAGAGGGTGTTTGTCAGCCAGCTTTGGGATTTGCCTAGAACTGAAAATTTCCTAAATGACTTCATCTGAGGAACAGTCCAAGTCACAAAGAGGTGCCCGCAAAAGAAAACCAAAGCCCAACCCAGTGTTTAATACACAACAGCAACAGCTACCCCCGAACAGAGCGAGCTCTAAAACACCCACAGCCCACCTACCAGAAACCTGCAGCAGCTCTCCGTGGGATCTGAGCACTCCCCCATCCCAGCCAGCGTGTGGAAAGCTGCAGGAGCTCTGCCAACGAGCAGGCGTTCACTTCACTGGAAATTCATTTGCTGGAAGCTGTAACTGCACCTTTCTCTGCAGCCTCCCCAGCTGGGTCAGGGAGCTCCAAGGGAAGGCAGCCCACGGACCGAGCCGCGACTGCTCTGCAGTGGGGACCAGCCCAGAGTGCTCAGCCACCCCCCTTTCCTACCTTCACCCCGGGTTTCAGCAGCCAAAGGGAATGAAGTGGCTGATTTCTTCAACTGCCCCCATCACCAAGACATCCTTTTGGTCTTATGTTAGGTCTGGGAATTAACTATCCTGCTGCAGAGTCAAGCTTTGAGGAGTTTTTACTACCTCTTTATGTCCCAAAGCTGTATTTGCAGCAGGGAGCACACCACAAAGAAACAAAGCACCCCAATTTCCCTTGCGAAAATGGAACATGATGCATTTGGGAAAAGCCAGGCTTTTTATCAGGAGAAAGTGTTGGTCTAGTGAGACCACGGCTGGGGTGTTGTGTCCAGTTCTGGGCTCCCCAGTTCAAGAGGGATGGGGAGATACTGGAAAGAGTCCAGTGGAGGCCATGAGGATGCTGAAGGGCCTGGAACATCTCTGCTGGGGAAAGGCTGAGAGCCCTGGGGCTGTTCAGCCTGGAGAGGAGCAG
>JANHFX010001458.1:0-14472 GCA_027560015.1 Chloroceryle amazona | reverse complement strand
CTGGGCATTGCAGGGGACAGCAGGTTCCAGTGGACTGGGGCCTTGGGGAGTTTGCGGGGCAGAAGGTCAGGACCTTGCAGCCATGGGTGCCCCAACCCAAATCTCCCTCGGTAGGATGGGAGGGCAGTGAGGAAGCCTCCTCCCTGGGTACTGGTCGTCTCTCTGGAGCTGAGGACAGGCCAATATCTCCAGCAGGATGCTGCAGTTTTATATATATAAAGCATAGGCTTGATTTGAAAGTAAAAAGACTCAGCTTTAATATGGGCATACACTTTTTTGTTGAAAAAGCACTTTCTCTTAAGTGCTCTACTTGCCCACTTTTATTGGACAGCGTCACTACTGTAACTGAGAAAGGCAGACCTAGAGGCCCTACAGCAACTTCTTGTAGCTCTGCTGAAAATAAATGGTGCCTATTTAAAAAATAGCTTACTCCAGGTACTGTCCATGACTCCAGAGACTCTGTTAAAGGCCACCAGGCAATGGACAAAGCACATTACCCATTAATAAATCAAATCTGTTCCTATTGCCTCTGGCTGTGTTTCTCCTCTCAAGCCCCTCAAGTGGTCTGCTGCTAGAAAAAAATCCATTTCTACTCTCAAATTCTCTGAAATCTCAGAGGCCAACCTTCAGGTCTCTGAAATGGAAAAATTATGATTAAAGTGATAATAACATTTACACAAATGCAAAGATTAATACTTCCAGTAAGTGACACCAACAAACAGCAACATTTACAAATCTATTATTGCCTGATAGGAAACAAGCATCCAGCAGTGCACAAGCACCCGACCCCACTGAAAATCGTAAAAAAACTCCCATTCACTTGTAGGGAACTGGGATTTCAGCACTCATATTTAGCATTTCAGCTGCAGAGTTTGTGGCAAAAAGCAAAGTGCTTGTATGCAAAGCTGACCATCAAAGAGATGGGACTACAACCCTGGCAGCAAACATAATACAAAGGACTGTTGAGCTGAATCCACATGCACTGCACATGCACTGGATGCATTTGTACAATTAGCCCATCATGACATGAATCACTGATAATAAAGAGCTGTCTGTTACCTCATGTAGTAGCAGCAGCACTGCATGAAGAGCTGTGGCCATGGCTCTGCAGGCAGAATTCTTTAAAGAAGCGTAATCAGATTGCTTGACCTATGTTAGACATCTGTACGGCCAAGCAAACAACTCAAACACCTGGAAACATCATGGGATTGGTAAAAACAGATGTGTGACTAAAAGAAAATCCTGCAAGCCTGGTTTCTTCTTCATTGCTTTTAAAAGGGCCCATCGTGTCCTTGTACACTTATTGGGCAAATATAGATCCATATAAATTCTTTTTTGTAAATAAACTTTTTTTTTTTTTAATAAATGAAATATTCTGCTACTGTTGCTGAAATGAGTCAAGGTGGGTGTGAATTAACAAGAGTAAGAAGTTTTTCGGGAAATGTTGCCTCAGGTTTTCAGGACTTCAGTCTCAACTAGCATGCATTATGATTTCACACATTTGCAAGAACACCTTTTTGTTGTTTAGCTTCATACTTTGTTCATTTGTGAATCCTTGTAGAGACAGATGTCATCTTGGATAGCTTGACAGAAAACCAACAGTTGTCTCCTTTCTGCCACTTTTATAATGGATACCAAAAGCTCAGAGTGTTGGCTCCAGGTTGATAGGCAGACCATAGGAAATGGTTTACAACTGCCATTCAGTTTTCAAGTTCAACGGACTCCATCAGTATCTTAAAGCTCCCTGAGAAATGTTGAGTGTTGTCTGTAGCTTGAGACTGGAAATCATTGATCAGAAGGATGTAAAAACAGCAAAATCTAGAACCTAAGACTTTCTGCTCTTCTTGGTTCCAGGTATAGGTATCTTGGTTAGTTCAAACTGTTACTCATTTCTGTAAAATTATCTTGTGAAGAAGACCATTACTCCTGCAGCAGTATCTGTTTTCAGTGGTACATTCAGGCTAATGGGCTTTGGACAATCCTGCATTCAAGAAACAATTGACTCTATTACTAGCTTTGTATTCCTTCTCACAAGGAAACTGAAATAATGTGACTGAGCTGTTAAGACAACCATCATCCCTGTTGTTCTCTGTTGCCTTTTAAGGTGCTTTGATGGGACCTGTAGTGGTGGCTGATGACTCAAAATCCTGAATTTGTCTTTTGATTTAAACAAAGATTTTAAAATAAACAAGGTCTTTCCAGCACAAGAACACTGACAAAATATTAATTTGAAAGTGCTGGTTATTACAACGACATGATTTGGTTTGAGTAGCACTTAATGTTAGACATATCACTCTGCACTTGTCAACTGAACTGGTTTAATGGAAAATTGCTTGAATAAAGTACATAGGAGCAGGCTTATTCCTAATGCATGTTCTTTGCTCAGCATGAAGAAAATATCTGTAAGTCTGGATAGGGTGAGATAAAATTGCTATTGCTCATATTCGTCAGAGAAAGATTATAAAATTAGGATTTAGAAAAAGGGTTGTTTGTGTTTAAGGATTCAGTACACAAGCCTCCCAGACTGATGCTGTGTCAGGGACTCTCTACTCCCATCTCACGGTGAGCAGAGACCATAGCAGCTCTGGGACTAGAAAGCCTGACCCTGGAATGTCTGTATTTTGTGGGAATGGCAAACATTTCCAAAATACATTCATTCCATATGGGGAAAGAAAAAAAAAAAAGTCAAATAAATCACCTACTAGAATAAGATTTCTCTATGTCATACACTTTAAAATAAAGTGCACAGTGCTCTTTTGAATGAAACTTTTAAATAAACTGTATCATATCATCCAAGTGTATGCATTTGCTTTATGAGTTATAGCAAATAGTATTACTGAGTGAGAAAGAAGGTAGATCACTGGTGGATACATAAAAGAAACTCCACTGTTTATGAATTACTCCTGCTTGGAGAACACATCCTTCCAGCAGTGTCATGACTTTTCCAAGAATGATCAAGAAGATCACTGCTTTCTTAGCTATCACACCTGTGCTTTGGCAGTAACATGCTAACGCTCCATTTACAGTAGAAAATCTCAAGGAAAATGAAACTATTTATTTATTTCTAAACAGGAGGATAAATGCTTGATACTCTTCTATGCCTGACCCAGGGATCAATGGTCAGCCATTCAGAGGTCATGACAAGACTTGCTTCAATGATTGACTGAGAAATAGCCCGCTTGGTTCTTGGTAAGTACTTCTGTTGCTATGTCTGACTTGCAGAGTTGAGCTTGGAGGAGGTCACAGTTTTTAGTTAACATTATCAATTAACACATCTTTACTTGTGTCAAATTCCTGCTTTAGTCCATAATCACTTATTATTTTACATGGCCACAATTTTATTTTACCCAGAGTGGGCAAACTGTCTCTCTCAGTGAGGAAATCTGGGTGTAGTAGAGGGCTGTCTTTCTAGCCACCTCCCCACTACCATATACTGACCATTCTTCATTGGCTCAAAACATTCCTTGTGTGCAGAAGAGTCTTCTCGTAAGAGGTAAATTCTGTTGCTCTCCCTGGTATATGAAGGAGCTCCTTCAATTATGGGAGACTAGCATCTTGAGAGGTTTTGTGCATAAGCACACTTGGGTGTTAGCCAACTGATCAGGTGCCATGGTATAGAAATTTAGGGGTTATGTCTAGCAGCAATGGCTGTCCAAAGCAAGAAGACTCTAAAAACATCCATAAGGATATTGACTTTAAGATGAAGGATTAAATCAGCCCTGTCTAGTCACAGGCCTTTTTCTGATGAGGTGTGGGGCATCTCTGGCATCCAAGGCAGAGGAAACTGTCTGACAGCACACCACCAAGAATGATGAACCTTGCCCACCATCACATCAGACCACCAAGTCTTGCTCCAGCCCTTGCCTAGGATCCTGGAAAAGGGAAATTGTGCGTAGGCTGCATCTACTAGAAAAACTTGGAGGAGAATTCGTGAATCAAGACATCTGTGTCTGATTTTTCTGGACTCGTAGAGTGAGACCTGACAGTGATAAGGGTCTATGGTCCATGGGAAACTTCTGTTTATCTTTGATAGGTAACTAAGAGAAGCAGTGCTATTGCGAGGCATCTTATGTTGGTATACAGAGCCATGGGAAACTTGTAGTGGGATCTACAAACTGAAAAAGCCTGTGAGCCTGTTCTCTTCAATTTATCTGGATTTAAACAAGTCTAAGAGCTCTCTATTTTATTTGTTTAGTCTCGAGTAAAGGTGAGAAGCCTCTGTTTGATTTTATATGACCTATTAAAGGCAAATTGACACTATTCTTGTAAGTTTGACTTGTTCTGTAGGACTCTCCAAGCCCTAAAGACATTTCATTTTTTATCCTGGATTCCTTAGGGAAAGGTGGTGGGGCTTATTGGCCTAGAAGACATTTATTTCCCAGGTTCCTAAGGGGATGGCACTGGCCTCCTCTGTCCTCATCTGATTGCTGTTTATTTGCCATAATGGCTTGTAACATGCACGTTGCCTTAAAGCTTCTGTATTGCTTGCCTCTTGGCAAAAATGGTTAATTTTGTCACGTGTCTGAAAAAAGTTAATAAATGTGTCCTGTCAGAATAGTCTTTGACCTCTTGCCCCTCAACAACTTACTGGGGCCTTATCATTACCATTTCCCTCAACATCAGTCTTTCCATCCTACAGAAGGAGGACTGCAGAGGAAGGATTTACTATAGTACGTAGGTGGCATGAGGTATGGTGAGGAAGAGACACTGCTTGTGGATTTGTGAGATTGCACAGCTTTTGAAAGGAGGCTAGGGAAAAGGACAAGCGGTGGGAGAGGGAAGCACATGGAGACTTGGGAGGATACATCCAGAAGAATGATGTTTGTGCAATGTAGGCTCAGAAAAAGATGCCCTTTGCTGCTGAGCATTGAAATACAGCTTGTACCAAACAGAAGCCCTGACATCTGTAGTGATGGTTTCAAGATGGATTCATGAGATCCTGAGTGCTGTGTCTTCATGACAGGATTTCTCACCAGCATCAGAGAAATTGTACAGCATGTGACAGGTTATAATGATACGGTGCTGGGGATGCTGTCAGGCAGGTGGCAGGCAGTCCCTATCTATGTGGGGGGGGTTGTGTGTATGTATGTGTAGAGAGAGTGCCTAGAGGCATGGTCCACAGCCACCATGCAAGCGCTGAGTGGGTACTGAATGAGGGCTGGTGTAGATGAGCAGGGTCAATTGGACTGGTACTGGATTTGTAGTATCACCCACTGTATGGACTCCTCTTTGAGAGAAGGAAGATGGCACTACGTGGTACAGGCTAAAAATAGCCCCTATGTTAGAATTTACCCCATATTTCACCTCTGTTAATAGTATTTTCTTCTGAAAAAATATTAGTCTTTTTGGTGTAACCCCTATTCACAGTTAAAAAGAAAATATACCAGGAAAAAATTTTTTCATTTTTGTAATCCCGTGTTACTTTCTGATTCGAACCATTCCTGCAATTCCAGACTTGGTTAGTGAAGCAGTATATCTCTTGCGTTTCTTTAAATTTTCCAGGACCTAGTTTTATAAGCTCTTTCAGTCATTTTCTTCCCCAGTTACAGTATTCTAAGCCAAAGATTTATAGGGACATAGAGAGATTGAATGATAGAAGTTAAACTCAAGATCTGACAGTCATTTCAGAAGTAGAGCAAATATTTGGTTCAAAAGGCATTTCAAGTTCTTTCCTCTTATAGGGTGGTACTTGCAATCAAAATAGACTTTATGGGGCTACAATCTATTTTTGGTTACACTGGTGCACAGCCATGTTGAAACCTCCTGCGAGTGGACATGAGTGTATTTCAGACCTGTTTGAGTCATAGAGACATAGAATTGTTCTGACTGGAAGGGACCCTTCAGATCATAAAGTCCCACTGTTAACCCAGCCCTGCCAAGTCCAGTCCACCACTAAACCATGTCAGTAAATGCAACAGCTACAAGTATTTTAAATACCTCTAGAGATGGTGATTCTGTGACTTCCTTTGGCAGGCTGTTTCAGGGCGTGACAATCCTTTCAGTGAAGAAATTTTCCCTAATAGTCGATTTAAGCCTCCCCTGCTGCAACTTGAGGCCATTTTCACTTGTACAATTGCTTGTTACCTGGGAGAACAAACTAATCTCTACCTTGCTATAGTTTCCTTTTAAGCACTAATAGAGAGATAAGATCTCCTCTGAGCCTCATTTTCTACAGGAAAAACAACCTCAGTTGTCTCAGTCACTTCTCATAAGACTTGTGCTCTAGACCCTTCACCATCTCCATTGTTTTTCTTTGGACATGCTCCAGCACCTCAGTGCCTGTCTTGTAGTGGGGGGCCCAGAAAAGAACACAGTATTTGAGATGAGTCCTCACCAGTGCCAGGTACAGGGGCACAATCACTTCCCTTCAATGCTGGATGCACCATTTCTGATACAGGCCAGGATGCCACTGGCCACCTGGGCATACTTCTGGCTCATACTCAGCCAACTGTTGATCAGCACCCCCAAGTCCTTCTCTTCCAGGCAGCTTTCCATCCACTCTTCCCCAGGCCTGTAGCATCGCCTGGGGTTGTTGTGACCCGAGCACAGGACCTTGCACTTGGCCTTGTTGAATCTCATATTACTGGCCTCAGCCCATCAGTGCACCCTGTTCAGATCCCTCTGTAAAGCCTTCCTGCCTTCAAGCAGACCAACACTGGATTTAAGTGCCTTCACCATCTTGGGCTCGACCACTCAGCCAACTTCTTACCCAGTGAAGCATTCACCTGTCTTAGTCATGAGCAGCTTTTTTTTTTTTTTTTCATGAGGATGCTGTGGGAAATATTGTCAAAGGCTTTGCAGATAGACAACATCCGCAGCCCTTCCCTCATCCACTAAGTGGGTCACCTTGTCATAGAAGGAGATCAGGTTCATCAAGCAGGACCTGCCTTTCATAAGGCCCTACTGACCGGGCCTGATCACCTGGTTGTCCCGCATGTGCCATGTGATGACACTCAAGATTATGTGCTCTGTAACTTTCCCTGGCACCAGGGTCAGACTGACAGGCCTGTAGTTCCTTGGATCCTCCTTCTGGCCCTTGTAGATGGGAACCACTTCATACAGATCGGATGTCAAAGCAGGTGTCAGACCTCTCTCACTTCAGCTTTATAGTTGGAATGAGAGTGCTGTTGATAAACACTCAAGCAAATACGTGCCTGCTTATGGTCTTCTATACTTGGAGCTGGAACAGGTACTCATTTCAGCTTTTGGAAACACTTCCATATTCCTTTTAGGAAAAACTGGTTTTCACAGCTGAATTCAACATTTGTAAGGTCAGATTTATAGACAGTTGAAAGCATTTCTCTAGCTGTATTTAAAGAAAAAGAAGGAACAAAGTGGGAAGTTAAGTATTTCAGAACCATACATACAATTTGTTGAGTTTGCCAATTAAGTAATTAAGCTTCATTTCTCAACATATGACCTAAGCATACATGTCCTTATTAATTTTGTTAAAGCCAAAGACATTTTTTAATGTGAATACATTCATGCAAAATTAATTTCCTTTTCAGAGGTTTATTTATCAAATTCAGAGTTACCTTTCCTAAAATAAATCAAAAATATGTTAAAATGTCAATAGTCTAAACACTCATAAGCAGTACTATAACAACCCAGTACTTCTACACACTGCAGACATTTACTTTAGTGAAGGAATGATTAAAGCTGAGTCTCCCATAGGTCACATGTAAGAAATAATGAGTCAAATTTCATTTTAATTTGGGATTTTTTTTTTTTTATGGTGTTCATCCACACAGTATCTAAGCATTGATTCATCCCATCTGTGACTTCACAAGAAAATTTTTTCTAGGACAAACCAAACCTGTACCACTTGCCTTAGACAGAAGCTAATGCCACAGGAGGACTGCAGGCTTCCCTGGGGAGAGCAAAGCACAACTGGGAGACCGTTGCACACATGTAAAGGCAAATGCTGACTTTACAGAGGCAGGCGAGCAGCCCTACCTGCACTCAGAGCAGGGGCCCAGCATCCTGGCATTGTCTGTGCCCAGGTAAATCTGTGCCTGGCAGTGCAAAGGGCAGCCAGTTCAAATTAGAGGACTTTGAACAATGATTAAGCACGGGTGAAAGTCTAATTGTGTGGGTGACTCAGAGTGAGTGAGAGCAGCCAAGGGTGTAGAGGAGAGTGTGAGGAGGTCCAGGCAACATGATGGTGCCATGACGAGGAGAAGACTTTGATCAGTCCAAGTTAGCATTCTCATCCATGCTCAGCTCTAAGACAAGTGGGATGGTTTTGGGTGGAGGAAACAACATGGCAGACGTTACTGTGTGTGAAAGGAGGTATCTTTTCAATGCAGTCCAGATAGGAAAAAAGGGGGAAAAATGCCAAAAAAAAAAAATACAGTGACATTTAATATTACATGTGTGAACTTTCTGAGGAAAAAGTCTCTGCTTCCTTCTATCCAGCCAATCACAGCCTAGTTTAACACAGACATCCACTGCAGTGAAGATAGTACTATTATAGTTTAAAAGTGTCCTGTACTTCCTTAAATGGGACCATCTATTGCTACATTAGAGGGATTTCAAAACTGTGAGATTCAAATACTAACTCTCCAAACCACACATTAGCTGCAGAGTGACAAAGTGGTGAAGAAAAAGCTATAAGAAGTGACTGCCTAAGTGGCCAGTGCAGATTTTGTGATTAACTACCTCCCTGGTCTGTCCATGGGTGGAATTATACCCATCATGGACTTCCTCTTTGGCAGCTGCAGGAGCACTGCCATCACTCCTGATGCTCCCCAGCATGACTCACTCCAGCAGGCTGCGCAAATTGTCTATTAAGTAGCCGCAGGAGATTAAAAATTTAAAAATTAAGTATACCAGTAAGAAAACCAAGCAACCAACCAGCTAAACAAACAGGCAAAATCTAAGAATAATTACAAATAAGAAAAATTAATTTTGCATGCTGTTGAATAGGCATTCATCTGATTCTAAAAGAAATACATTTTGGTGCTCCTAATAAAAATAATCATAATTTTATTTTTCTTTCCCTGAAAATGTAAAGGTCAAGACCTTCCTCTATTGTTCTGTTGTCCTTTCTGAGGAATATTATCATATCATACTTGCTGATTACAACACAAAAACTAAAGTTATACAGGCCACAGCTCCTGCAGCAGTAATTTTTACCTTCAACATTTTACATTATATCTCCCTCTATTTCTATGTTATTTCTCATTCTATATTGTAACCTAAGTGATTATAAATATTCATTAGCAATAGCTCTAAGAGCACCCAAGAGTACTTTATACACTGTCCATTTATTAAATTAAATACTACTAATTTATTTTGGTATCTATTTGCTACACATACCAAATATGTATTTTTTTCCAACATTGTATTTCTTTCACGTACTGTGAAGCTGTTCATGTGACCTACTGAGAAGTCTAATAGTTTATGTGCAGTCCTGTAAAAAAATAGGCAGGATCAGCTCTTACAAAATCCACCACAGACCCAAGGATGAAATTCATTCACACTAGTATGGTAGGTAGACAGACTGGTTTTTTTGCTGGATAAAGTAATGTGCTGTTGTAGGTGATTAATATTTCCATTCCTACACACTGCAAATGGCTCTTCTCCATCAGTTAAATCACCACATTCAGTGACATCCTTATGACTTTGGAGTGACAATGACATTGTTCTTTTGGGCTTTTCTTAAGACTCATTTAATATTAAAGGAGGACAAAGGGTTTCCAGCCTCTGTGCTACAGATTGGTATTCCTGTCAACTATTGGTGATCTGTTGAAAGATAAATAAAAGAGAAATGTTCCCCTTAGTAGGTAGATCCCAACTTTAGAATTTACATTTTTGTTTGCCCCAGCAAACTGATCCTTGTCAATTTTAGCTTTCCTGGAAGAACAGGAAGCTCATGTGTGTTGGTGTGGCAGTCTCCCAAAGGCAGACTTGGGATGACTGAGTGTGTGCATTGCTGTCTGTCTGCCTGTGCATATGCAAGTGCTTAATGTTGTGGCTTTTAGTCTTAATAGATAATGGACATATATAAAGTAAGAGTATTTCATGTTTAAGGAGCCTTAGCCTAAAATATTCTTAACAGAATGAAGACTATGCACACTTGATATAAAAGTGCAATAAATGAAAGAAATAAGTTTATTGTGGTTTTCTATTATATACAAAAGCAATATGTTTCATCAGTGGATTAGTAAAAACAGTTCACCTTGTGTGGCATCAATGTGCTACGTTTGAAATGCTTGTAAACTAAGAAATGTAACTTTTTTAACATCAAGTGTCCTTGCAAGGCCTTATTGATGTTAGTTTATGCTTTAAGCTCATCGGTGTTGTCATTCATTCTCCCAGTATCTGGTGATCTTACAACAGAAGCATTGCAAATGAAGTGATAAACGGAAGGTTTTGCTGTAGGAAGTGCAGAGTAGTTGTGGTTAATACATGCATATGTAAATGCCATCACTGAGGTTAAAGGCAACATGTTTACAGATTTGGTTGGAGGACTGCTTTCCTCCAAAGATATACCTGATAGTTGTCCTTAACTTAGTTTCTATTAAACAATGTATGAGCCAGACATGAATTCCACTAGGTTTATAGGAGGCCTTTTATTATGTTAGAAACCGGGTGAGGTACAACTCCCAGGCATTGGCCACCTACAAGTTGAGGTATCTACTGTGACATGGATGTTCAGGCTTTCTCTAGGGTTTGAGGGGACAGCTGGGCTTTTCTATAAGGTAGTTTGTTGCACCAGGTTTAGGAAATTGTTTCAGGGAGAAGGACCCCAGCAGTGTTGCTCTTCCCTCAGTGGTCATGGAGGGATCTTACCTGACTAGCTTAGACTAGATGCCTACCTCCCAAATGGCTTAAATTAGATAGAAGATTATTAAACTTTGGTGGTTGTTGTGATTATTGCACAAACATATACTGGTTCCTATAATGATTTCAATGATTTCTATATGACAGTTTAGGGGGAGTAAGCTAATTAACAACAGATATTTAACTGTACTATCTTTAGCTAATAGTGCACTGTACTCTTTATCCAATTTTTATAAGAAGAGCCATTATAAATAATAATAAAATGCTGGCAACAAGCCAGTCCTACAGAAACAGTCTGGGTTTTATCTAGAATTTATTCAGTTTCCTAAATGCACACCATAACTTGTAGCTGGGTTTTCATTTAAATTAAGAAAATTACAAAGTACAAACACTCTCAAATAGGTTCTGCTAAACCTGGCAGACAGTGTGATATAATGTGTTTGTGAACTTATGTTGTGATACTTTCTCATTTTGGGACAGGTTAGTACCATCATGTTGCTAAAAGCTGTGGGTTACAGCAACAGGCCAGTCCTCACTTTCAGAGTATCTCAGCTATGTGAGAGAGGAGAGCAAGTGAATAAATACACTGACCTGCTATGCATACAATGCACATACCCAAGATTTTTGGCTGTGAATGTAAAAATACAGGTGATTAATTTTTTTAATGTATATTTCTACCCGTGGAATTTCTCTAACAAAATGTGAACTGATTTTCAACCCTTTAAATTGTAGTTTCACCCAAGACTCAGCTGTAAATCTGTTTCCCAGCAGTGCCAGCAATTCTCAGAAACCTGAAACCTGTAAACCATGTTGCTGCAGCTCTCCATGTGGTGGCACCCCAACTCTGTTTTTCTCTAAGGCAAAAACAAAGTGCCCTGACAAGTCTAGAGGAAGCAAATATTTTGTTTTGTATCATTTGTTCTATTTGTAAATAAGTATTTAAACTTCATCTTTAGAGTCAGACTTGAAAGGAATCATTAGTAAAACAAAACAAGGACTTCTTCCTGTTGTTACCTATGGTACCTAATTTTTTTCTTCAACTTTTTAAATACCTTGTCCTTCTGTGCATAGAGACTGCTTATTATTTCATGCACTATTTAGTCATGTTAAAAAATGTAGTGACAAAGAATAGAGGCAAAGGTCTCCTGCTTGCCAGGAATGGTGGATAAATATATTTGTTTGTACTAGGGGATGCAGTTCCACTAGAAGGAACACGACATTTTGATGAATGTCTCCAAGGAAAAAAGGTGCTAAATTCAGAACTTAGTTTTGATTATTTAAAGGAGATTACATTATTCAAAAGCAGCCCACTGGTAAGGTACAGCATTTCCTGAAACAGTTTAGTGGAAAATGCCACATTAATCAGTTCAGTATTTCATGCAAATAGCTTAATGATGGGAAGAGAAGAAGAAAAAAAAAAAAAAAAGAGGAGAGAGAAAATGTCTATTTAAGGGAGTAGTATCATATTTAAATCACTTATTTCAAGAGCAGGTTTCAGAGAGGGGAATGACAGCAGGAAAGAGACAATGCTGGTTTATTCTGATTGCTGTGCTGGTACACTCAGTGGCTCTCATACTGTGATCCGATAGAAGAAACGAGACATGTCTGAGAAGGTCACAACCCTGAAAGTTGTGCCTATGGCCTTTCTCTGCCTAGCTGTGGAGTAAATATAATCTGCCATCGACGTGTTGGCTTTCACACTGATGGGGTCAGAATTCTGTTTAATAAAGAAGGCAGATCAGGCACCTCCAGACGAGAGTTTGTCTGCTGCTACAGTTAAAACACAAGACCACAAGGGTTCAGATGGAGTTGTTTCTCTTCTCTTCAGAAATATAAAAGGCCAGACATTCAGGGACAAGTTTTTTTGAATAGGCAAAGAAATATGAGTTGTGACTGTGTGCAGTCACTGCACTCAATGCATTTCACATACAGGTCTGGCCATTTTTATCTCCTCATGTGCCCTCCATAGGTATTTCAATATCTGTTAATGACACATGACATTACCCACATGTCTTGCTGTCACATTCATGTACCTAAACATTTTATTGCCCTCTGCTTTCTCCTCATGTTCCCACATTCCCACTTGTATCCCCTGACCATCAGAAAAGAGTTTGCACATATGGTTCAATCCCAACCTACAAGAAGTAAAATAAAGTTGTTAGACAAACTATTAATGTCCCAAAGGATCAGAGTGTGGGCTGCACCTATTCTGAAGCAACAACACACAAAGGTCTCTCCATAGAACAGTGATGTCCTTAGTGATCCAAATGCCTCTCATGAGGGTGAATACATTCAGCTAAGAGAAACAAGGATTCACATTACAAATTTTGGGCACACCTCTTTGTCTGGTCCTCTTCAAACAGAATGGAAGGATGGATTAAAGGGCCTTTTTTTGAGTGATGATATCAATAAAGAAGATAAATGCAGGAAAACAGAAGGATTCTGGAAATCATCCCTTGACTCACTGCCACTGAGACAAAGCCAAATTGCACTACCTGCATTTTGCAAATGTACATGCTCTAGGCAAGTGCTGAGAAGTTCACAAGATGGTAAGTAACTTGCCAAATGTGGATTTTCCAAGAATGGGTCATGTCAAACCAAATTTCCTTCAATTACAGTATTAGTGGCTTTGATGTAAAAGAAGAAACTGGAGATGTGATATATCTTGGCTTTAGTGTGTCTTTTTGCACTGTCTCCCAGGGCATGCTTATAGGCAGATGAGTGTAATGTTGTCCAGGGGAAACTGCTAAAAGCCAGGACACCGGTCATGAGAAAACCATCCTTATGGAACAGTGATCACTGGTTCACTATCAGCTTGGCCTTGTGTATCAAGTGGGGTTGTAGGGGAATCAGTGTTGTGTTGGCTACTATTGAAGAAAGACTCGACTGTTAAATGAGAGAGGATGCCTGATATATTTCCATATAATTCTAAGCTGGGAAGGATTGCAAATATTTTAGAAGGCGGGGCTAGCATTCAAAAGGATCTCAATGAATAGAGATAAATGTACTGAAATAAATAGGCTGCTGTTCAATGAGGATAAGTGGAAGCCTCTACTCATTGACTGAAGAAATGAACTGCAGTACTGTGAGGCAGAGGGCAAGTGAAACAGGCAGCTGTACCACACATAATCATCTTCAGCTTTTAGCAGGTCACAGACTGAATGGAAATTAACAGTGTCATGATGCTGTACAAAAGCAGACCTCACGGTGGAATACATAAAACCAGGACCACGTCAATCATGTAAAGCAGTCTTTACTTTCTGTTAGGGCCCCAGATGAACCACAGCTTCTGCTTTTTCTTAGCACACATAAATAAATATATTGAGGAAAATATCTCTCAAACTGCAAGAACCAATGTAACAGCAGAGACAGTAGAGATTTATATTACTAGGGTTCTATCAGTCAGAATTTTGTTGTAGAATATTACTGTATGCTTTTGAATAGTTGAAATCATTAGATCTAACCTAAGAAGCAAAGAAATGAAGGCAAAGGTTGTGGAGATTTTCAGGCAAGATTAGTAGAGGTAAATGTGTGGTTTGCTTACTGTCATAGTTAGAGGGGCTGGGACCAGTTTATCGTTACATGGGTAGAAGCAAAACTGTGCATTTTATACTCTCTATGTCATTGCTCACGGCCTGTTAACAAATCATCGGTAGCAGCTGCCCAGGACGCACCTTCACATCC
>JANHFX010001457.1:0-16386 GCA_027560015.1 Chloroceryle amazona | reverse complement strand
TCTGTACAAAATACAGAAAGTTGTCATGGATTAGGCCCAGCCAGGAGCTGACCACCACAGAGCTGCTCACTCAGTCCCCCACCCTGGCCACCACCCCTAGTAGGACGGGAAGGAGAAGGGAGAAAAAGTCAAAACCCCATGGCTTGAGATTAAAAGAATGTAATAGAACAACACAAGAAGACAAAACACAACAGCAATAATAATAATGTTAATAATATATAAAAAGAGTGATAGAAACAGTAGAGCTCAAAACTGTCTGACCCAGGGTGATACCCCACCAGCCTCCTCACCCCTGTGCTAGCCACACACCACCACAGCACACCCCCACTTATATGTACAGGTGTGATACCATATGGTGTTAACTATCCCACTGGCCGGTTCAGTTGTCTAACCTGGCTGTGGCCTCTCCCAGTTCCTTCTGTAAACGAACTCTATCCTAGACAAACCCAGGGCAAATGTACTGACCATGAAGAGAAGATCCCTAACTACAGTTTCTGTTTTCCTTTGTAACAGCTGAATACATTGAAATATATTGAAATCGTTAGCAGTAAAATTGTTGTAATTTTCCAATCCTCAGCAAAACTTTCAGAGGTATTTGTGGTAGTACAAAATAGGAAAGTATTAGAGAAAGAATAGCTATAAAATTTCTGTCTGAAAAATTATCAGAAAAAAAAACAAAAATAGATGCCCTGAACCAATCAAACAAGATAGTGTACTGAAAAAAACTATAGCCTGAAGAAGAAAACCCCTTGCAGATGATCTAAGTTCCTGTGTCTAATGTTTCAAATTGATTGCCACAAAGATTTCAGAGGCAGTTAGCCAATACCAAACACTAAGCAAAACATTTTAGGTTGATTTCAAGCTATATGCATCAGTAGACCTGTAACTTTTATCTTTCTATCTGTAATTAAACTGTGGCAGCTATAATACAGCTGTAATTACTAAAGTTCAAGAAGCTTTTGCTACAAACACAGACCTAGTTGATTACTGAGCCTTGGAACTAAGAAGTAAGTTATATGAGGCTATGAAAATCAAGCAGCTAAATCCTCATAGTTTACACCAAAATTTATTTATCCCTAAAATATCCAATTAATAGGAAATTAATACGTGTATCTTAACATATATCAGCAAATAAGAAAATTGGCTTTGTGTTATTATTTTTTCTCAGTTTTACTTCTTTTTTTCTGCCTAGCCAGTTTATCACATCTGAAGTAACTCTTTACGTATTGATAGAGTTCCTTTATGTAAGACTACATGAATACACAAAACACATATGACTTAATGTGTGTATATATATGCATGAGGCTGACTCAATCTAAATTACTTACATGCTTACATGAGAGGGGGCATTTTGTAAAGATAAAATAATGTCTTCAAAGTGCAACATTTGACGGTAACTTATTGCCCAAATTCAGACAGGGGGCTATTCAAGGCATTCCCACCTCCTGCTCTCACATTGCAGCAGCTTTCCTTGCTAGTCCTTCTAACATAATTCTTCCCACTGCTGCACTGTGAATTGCATCAGGGGACTGAGACGGACAAAGAATAGAAAAATTAGGTCAACTGTGTGGCTTTTTTTCCATTTTTTTTTTTTGTGAGCTTGGTTTCTTCATATGGTTTGTACTCTAGCCCCACAAATAATTGTGCCAGCACAGATGAAAGGAGAGCAGCAATGAGTGTCCACTACAGGAGGAATGCTCTAAAATGTTTTTTAAACAGGCCCTGTTGTTGTGACAATGAGCAGAGAAATAGTACTATTTTCTCACTGTCTCTCTGTAGGTTTCTGAGCAAGATAATGTAATGCTAGTTTTCAAATGCATAAGCTAAGAAATACTTAAAGTCGCTAATACTTAAAGTCTTCAAATTACATAATACCCAGCTTAGCTGAAGTTGACTGCTTTTGAAGTAATGTGTTTTAGATGTGGAGCTGTATAATGATAGCAAACACAATAATAATTTTTCTTGTCATGAAATTTCTACTGGAAAAGTACCCTAGGGCTTGAAGAACAATCGTAACATATTTCATCTGAAACAAAATAATACTAAATTTCTTAGAACTGTACAGAGGTTTAAAAAAAAGAAAAAGAAAAAGAAAAAGAAAAAGAAAAAGAAAAAGAAGAAAAAGAAAAAGAAAAAAAGAATCAATCCCTACCTTCGTATTCTCAGATGGTAATATTTCTTATTTTTACAATTGAATTTAGCTCTGCAACTGTTATTTGTACATAGGGCATTAAGCATTTGGCCATAGATATGTTCAGGGGAACTACTTGTCATATTGCAATTGGTATGCAACAAAACAACCAAAGCAAGTAAATTTAGGAAGTCCAGTAGTGTATGGGGAGATGCTGAAGAGACAGTGCAGTTACATGTGCTCATCATTACAATTGCCAGTAGCTTCCTACAGTTAATAGCTCTTTCATCAGATTCATAAGTTTTGCTTCTAGCATGCTTTGAGGATGGATAAAACTGATGCTTGATAGTACCTGCTGTGGTTTAACCATGGCCAGCAAACAAGCAACACACAGCTGCTTGCTCACTCACCCCTCCCACAGTGGGATGGGGAAAGAATTGGAAGGGTAAAAGTGATAAAGAAACTTGTGGGTTGAGATAAAAACAATTTAATAACTTTAAATACATAATAATAATAATCTTTGAAAATGCTGCTATGCTCATTTGAAGAAGGAATATAAAAATATACTGTCCTATGTGGGATTTTATGATTAGAGTGAGATATTATACAGGAAACCAGTTCTTTCCCATTAAAAGGCAAACCGTAGCTTTACTGTAAGCAGCATAGGTATAGCAGTCCAAGAGTAGTTCCTAGATGCCTTTTGTCTCTGAAACAGCCTATTCTAGAACAGATATGAGAGAGAATCTTGACCCAGGCCTCTCCCCAGCCCAGCATACTTCTGTGAGTTGCCTACTGTCTGCACAGAAAGAAAAATATGCTTCTGCAAGAAATGCATTACCTTCTGTTGTCATTAAACAAAGTATTTTACTGTTCAAATTAAGACTGTAGCAGAATGAGTGCCTGACCATACCCAAGTAAGGCACATCAGGGCTAAGTGAGGACACATTCTGACATGTAGACTATACAATCCAGCTGTCACATTAGACATTGGTCAATAAGCAAAACAGACCTCTTGGGTTGTTTTATTTTTGGCTGGTTGGTTTGTTTGTTTGTTTGTTTCTTGTGATATGTGCTGCCCAGAACAAAGATTTTGAAAATGGTTTTAATTGTGCTTTGTTGGTATTTATATTCAGTCTCAGACTAATTTAGAGGTACCAGTCACATTGCTAACTCTGGTTAATATTGGGCTGTGATGGGAGACATTAATTTTCAGATTCAGATTTTGATCAGCAATAATCAAGACATGGAATTAATCTATCATCAGAATACAAAAGGTATCAAAATGTTTTCCTTACATCTGAAAGTATATGCACCCCTAACATTTTATTCTTCTCTATTATAAATAAAATTTTCCTGAACTGAGGGCATAGAGTCTGGTACAGCAAAAAGTTTTACTTATACAATTCTTTTAGTTCTATTTATGAAGGGATGTTAATAAGGCTTATAGTTTGTACGTGGCTACCCTGTGCACTGTTACAGTAGATTTATTATCAAAGGCATAGAACTATCAAATTCAGAATGAATTTGACTGAAAAAAAAACAAACAAAATAAAACAAAAAAGGTATTGCTAAAGGTATATCTTTTATGAACTAAATAGCATTGATAAAGAAGTGCCACAGAAGCAAAAATAGTAATTACTCCGAGCCTGTAATTTGTAAGGGAAGTATTTCAAGGTTTAATATGTAATTCGGCCTAGTTTATATTGAACACACTCTTACTGTAATGGTGTGATTCTATAAGTAATAAGTAATAAATTTTTTGTTACAAGTAAATTTTCAGTAACAAGTGAAATTCATCACCATATAAAAATAATGCACCTTCTGCTCAAGAATATCAGGAAATTATTCCAGCATAAAGTGTGTAAAATGTACTTAACACTTAGTACAAATTTGTTGTGATAGTTAAAGGTGAATCAGAGTGTGAAACTTTTGAAAGCTTCATTGAATTTGAAATTTGTTTAAAAATTGTAGCAAAGAAAACTTTAAAGCCACCTGTTAATGTCCATTTCTCCTTGAACTAGTCAAATGGTGTCAGATTTGGGTGTTATGCAGGTATACACCTCCCATAAGGTTAAAGAAATTATGTATTAACTCACTTAAAGTGAGTTAATATTTAAGAGTTGGCACATTCTAATCACATTTTCCTGATTACAAAGAATGTGTTATATTTTAAAAGGAGAAAAGTTATTGTTTTCAATGGACCACTACTTCTAAAGCAACCAATAACAGCTAGAGAAGAAATAAATAAAATAAAGAGTAGTTAAAATATTAACATACTGAAGGATTTACACTTTGCATGATTGTCCTTTTATACATTTTTATAATTCTATATTCTGCCCAGCACTAGCCTCTTCTATTTGTATGTTTTTTTTCCCCTCATATTCAAGACTTTATTCCCTTCAATTTCAGTGTGACTTTAATTCAAAGTTTCTGTTTTGCGGCCTTTTGAAAAGTAAGACATCTTAAAAAAAAAGTAAAGGCAAGAAAAAAACTGACCAAATTAAAAGAAAAATATATGTACAACCTGTTAATGAAGAACTACAATTATTCTGTGCAAGGTTCACTGCTGAATTTCTCAGCTAAAATTCCTTTCCAAATTAAACACAGAATAAGGTTCAAAAAAGATAATTCTCTATGCATCCTCCTAAATCCATGTTTCTCCTCAAAAAGTTGCTCAGAACAGAATAAAAATCAATATTGTAACATCTGCATTGAAATGTTACAAAGTATCTGAAAATGAAATAGTATGCCTCACAGAGAGAAAAACCTAGGCAACAATTCTTCAATCAATTCTTAGTTAATTTGCTCAAGCAACTGTTTTTCAGTAGTTACTGTCCATGACTGTATATGATCTATTCACAATGGGGAAGGAATGTGGGAGATGGAGGTGTGTTAACACTTCAGCTACAGGATTAGAGGCAGCAAGAAAGAGAAAGGGGACTCCAGACACCTACTAGCCTCAAGCCAGTGCTTGGAAAAGAAAAGAAAAAGCCCCAGAAAGCTGACAGAAAGGTCAAGGCCCTTAAGAAATGAAGCATTTTCACCATACTGAGTAGAACAGCAGATAATATAGCACATGGAGAAAAAAAATCCTCACTTCAACTTTAAAGACGGTACAACATGATCCACAAAATTTATAGGATTCACAAGGGAGCCTGATGCCAGGCATTTAAGCTAAAGGTCACTTTTCAGCTTGGCCAGGTAGGCCTGAAGCTACACAGCCTGAAACATTACACATCATTAGAGAGCGGCTGCAACACCCAAGGTACAGAAGGGCATCCTAGTGTCAGAAAACCTGATTACACAGTTAACTCACCACCCAAACTGACCTGATGACAGGAAACTGTGCAGTCGGAGACATCCTCCTTCTTAATATATGTCAGGGTAACTAAACTATTAAAAGCCTGCAAGACTTGTAGGACTCTGCTTGTAGGGTTGTCACTCCTGCAAAGCTGGAAACCACTGTGAATCCAAAAAACAGAGAATTGAATTAAACACTGTGTTCCTCATCCTGACTGTAACAGGAGCTCAAAGGAATCACAACACCTAGGAGAGACTCTGTCAAAGCCCATCTGTTTTACATACACCTTGATCTGCCACAGTGGCATGCAAATACCTAACAAGGCCCTGAAACATCTCTTACAAAACCCATTGTACAATATGGACTAGGACAAACCTTGCTTGCATTCACCTTCAGACTTCATATGATGAAATCACATAGAGACTCAGAGGGCCTCATACAGAGGCTCAACTATTTGCTGCAACTTTTAAAGGATGCTGTGTTCCCTCAACAAAGAAAGCCATCCACTGATGCCCTAAAATGACAAGGCAGGCCTTCTGATTACCCTTCTAAGGCAGTGAAGAGACACAAACAACAAAGGATCAAGTCTAAGAACATGGATTATAGGTAAACTATGCTGTTCACAGAACTCAAAATGAGGGTCCATTGAATGAAGGACAGTCTTTGAAGGGATAGTCTAATATCTTCTTTCTGGTATTCTTTTTCTTGGCAGATCCTGTTCCTGCTCACTTCTTCTCTAGTGTATTTGAAATTGTTAGAAATTGAAGGATATATAGATGCAAACAGTCAAAGATACCTTAACCTATTTCTCATCTCAAATGTCTTGCCTGAATCATCCTTTAACCTTAATCATCCTACTATTACTGAGAACTAGCAAAATCCTGTGTAGCACTTAGATCCTTGTTATGGTTTAACCACTGTAGGCAGCTAAGCACCACACAGACAATACCTCATCCCCTGCATTGGGATGAGGGAGAGAATCATAAGGGTGAAAGTACAAAAACTCATGGGTTGATATAAAGGCAGTTTAATTTTCTTTTTTAAAAGATGTTAAAAACAACCAAACAACCAAACAAAACCAACCAACCAACCAACTAAACAAAAAACAACAAACACAAAACCAAGGAAAACAAGTGATGCAAAAGAAAACAATCACTCATCAATAACCAACCAATGCCCAAGCAATGCCCTGCCAACCTCCACCTGCAGCCAGTTTTATTGATGAGCATGACACCATATGGTATGGGATAGCCCTTTGTTCAGTTGGGGTTAGCTGTGTCCTTTACCAACTTCTTGTGCACCTCCAGCCTACTCACTAGTGGTGTGAGAAGCAGAAAAAGCCTTGATTCTGTGTAAGCACTGCTCAGCAATAACTAAAACATTCCTGTGTTACTCCAAAAACAGACCCATATGATGTGCTATGAAGAAATTTAACTCTATCTTGGCTAAAGCCGGTACAGTCACTTATCAGAATCTAATTCCTGTCCCATTATCTGAGTCTGTGTAAATGTACACAATGAAATAAATCTGAACACACTATCGCTTAAATACAATTATGAGCACCAAATATTTCCATTAGTCCTATAAAGAGAACGTGGTTATAGTCATCTTCTCTACAGAGTTATGCAGTCTGTGTCTCTGGGGATCAAGAACTGCAAATAATCACTCACCCTGCTTCATTACATGGTGGCCAAGAAATTAAAACAAGCAAAAAGAGTCTCATGTTATGACAAAAGAATTGTTATTGACAATGTCTTTGTTACAGCATTTTCAGACTCCAGATTGCCACTGCTTACAAAGCCATAAATACAGTGCTAAGCCTTTATTACTACATATTGCCAGATTAAAGTAGTGCCATTTGAAACTAGTCCATAGTGTACCATCACTACATTGCTTATTTTTCCAAAATGTTTGAGTATTCCCTACACTCTCCACACCAGTCATCTGTTTGGTTGTTTTGTTTTGTTTTTTCTTATTCTTCTCCCCAGGCTCTTTGGCACTTATCTAAGATCCTAGGCCAACCACTTCTGCTTTTCTAGCCACCGTTCCCTCTCCAGCACCACACATTTTCACAGCACTTCCTTATGTATTTCCAGCACCACATTCCTAATGATGAGCTGAAAAGATAAATTGGGTAAGAAGGGACCTCAGAGGCACTGAATCCAACCTCATGCCCAAAGCAGAAAAGCAGACTAGTGTGTTCAGGGATTTATTGATTCAAGGCTTGAACTTTGAAACACAGAGACAGAATAACATCTCTGATTCCCAGTTTTATTTTTTTACTTTTGTAATCATGATAAAGGCTTCTCCTTATCTCCTGTCTGAGCCTTACATGTTCCTGCTTCTCCTTCTGTTGCCTCTTTCCCTCCCACCACACAACATCATGAAGAGCCCGGATGCAACTTCTCCATACCCTCCTATCAGTGCTGGAGATGCTCCTTGGTGCTCCCTTCCCACAGATGAATCAGCCCCAATCCCACAGAATCTCCAGCCCATGTCCATCATGATGCCTGTTTGCTGAACATGTTCATGTTTATCTACATGCTTCCCCTATTTGAGGCCTCAGACTGGAGGCAGTACCCAGAAAGGTTCTTACAGGCACTGAGCAGAGCGGAGAGTCTCTGCCTTCTCCTAGTCCTCATGTCATGTCCTGCTCTCTCCACTCCAGGTGCTTCCTGGCCTCATAGCTGCCTGCGCACATGGTGGGCCCATACTCAGCTTGCTACCCAACAAGGCTCAGGGCTATCACCCTCAGGTGCTCCGTTTCTGTCATCCCCAGTCTGCATTCCTGCAGGGCTCAGCCTTCCCAGGGTAGGGCTTGCTCTCCTCCTTGCTGAATTTCATGCGGTCAGGTCAGCCCCTTCCTCCTCCTCTCTACCTACCCCTTCAAAACACATTCTGGGATGCATTAAACATAGTGTAACCAGACAGTCAAAAGAGGTGATTAACCTACTGTATTCAGAGTTGATGCAGCCTCACCTTGAGTACTGTGTGCAGTTCTGGGCCTGCTGACCAAGCTCCTGCTGGTGCACTGACTTTATGAACACCTCCAATCGTACAGCAACAGTAGACCTGTAGTGTCCTGTCTATTTCTTCACACTCCATCTAAAAACATTAAATAAAACTATCAGACAGCTACTGCACAGTGATTCTGACCAGCACTGCCTATGCACACAGCTTTCTCCTCCTTTTGCACACATCTGTCAAAAACAGTTGCTGTCCCAGTCCTCTTTCCACCATTAGCCTTTAAATTTAAAGAGAAGAAATTACAGGCACGTCAGTCAAAATTCTTCTCTGTTCCCTTGCAAGCTCTGAGAAGAGATGAATAAAAAAACCCAAAGTACTCAAGGCACTATACATAGCACTGACTAACTACTAGGCTATGGGATGTGAGGCTTGTAACTATTTTTACAATAAGCCTTTGGATCACTTTGACTGTTCTTAAAAAAAATTGCACAGAAGTCAGGGGTTTGACTTCTTACTTCCTTTGAATTATTTCATTGCCACTCAATGAGTAGTCTCTGGTTTGTCTGAAAGTACAGAATCTTGGAAAAAAAAGTACAGTTTCATTTTTCAGATGTGAATTTTATAACGTTCTCTCTAAATCCTTTATTTATAATGAAAGCCTTACAATCTGGGACTTATCCCAGGTAGATAAGAAAGGAGTAGCTGAAGAGGTGAATAGTTCTATTTTAGCACATAGTTTTCACTGCTTCCACATTTGCTAAATGATTTTTTATCTCAGTTTGAGGTATAGTATTTTAAAGATATAAAATTTTAAAATAAGAATAATATTTATGGGGGACCACTGAGTAAAACATGAGGAATAGAGACAAGTGCCACTGTAGAGACTGGAGGAATAGAGATGACACATATGCAGGATAGGGAGGTGATTTGAGACAGCCAGTACAGCTTTACAAAAGCCAACTCTTTTCTGACCAATCTTGTGGCCTTCTGTGATGGAGTAACTATATCAGAAGACAAGGGAAGCGCTATGGATATCATCTATCTGGACTTCTGTAAAACCTTTGACATAGTTCTTCACAACATCCTTCTCTCTAAATTGGAGAGATATGGATTTGATGGGTGGAATGTTCACTGGAGGAAGAATTACAGAATCACTATGGTTGGAAAAGATCTTTAAGATCAAGTCCAACCATTATCTAACTCTGCCAGGGCCACTGCTACGCCATATCCTTGAGCAACATATGTAGATGGCTTTTAAATACATCCAGGGATGGCAATTCAACCACTTCCCTAGGCAGCCTGTTCCGGGCATTCCTGTTTGATAACCTTTTTGGTACAGACATTTTTCCTAATGTCCAACCAAAACCTCCCCTATAGTAACTTTATGCCATTTCCTCTTGTCCTATCAGTTGTGACTTGTGAGAAGAGACCAACACCCACCCCTCTACAACTCAGGTAGTTCTGGAGAGAAATAAAGTCTCCCCTTGGCATCCTTTCCTTCAGACTGAACAACTTCGGCTCCCTGAGCTGCTCCTCATCAGACTTATTCTCTAGACCCTCCCTCCACTAGCTTTACTGCCCTTCTCTGGGCCCACTCCAGTACCTCAATGCCTTTCTTATACTGCAGCATCCAAAACCTAACACAATACTCAAAATGGGGCTTCACCAGTGCCAAGTACAGTGGGACAATCACCTCTCTAGTCCTGCTGGCCACACTAGTCCTGTTGCAGACCAGAATGCCAATGGCCTTCTTGACCACCTGGACACATTGCTATTGATCAACACTCCCATGTCCTCTTCTGACAAGCAGCTTCCCAGCCACTCAGTCCCAAGCCTACAGTGTTGCATGGGGTTGCTGTGGCCCAAGTGCAGGACTTGGATGGTCGCACCCAGAGAGTAATGATTAATGGCTCTGTGTCTACATGGCAAGTGGTGTCCTTCCAGGGTCTGTACTGGGACCACTGCTATTTAATATCTTCATCAATGATATAGACAGTGTGATCAAGTGCAACCTCAGCAAGTCTGCAGATGATACCGAGTGGTGCAGCTGACACACCTGAGGGATGGGATACCATTTAGAGGAACCAGGACAAACCCAAGAAGTGAGCCAGTATGAACCTCATGAGATTCAACAAAGCCACGTGCAAGGTCCTGCACCTGGATCGGGGTAATCCCTAGTATCATTAAAGGCTGGGGGAGGTAAGCATTGAGAACAGAAGAGTATACTGGTGGATGAAAAGCTGGACATGAGCCAGCAATGTGTGCTTGCAACCCAGAAGGTCAACCATATCCTAGGCTGCATTGAAAGAAGCATGTCCAGCAGGTTGAGGGACAGGATTCTGCTCCTCTAGTCTGCCCTGGTGAGAACCCACCTGGAGTGCTGCATCCAGTTTTGGAGGCCAGCACAGGAAAGAGATGGACCTGTTGGAGCAGGGGGTCCATAGAAGGCCCCAAAAAATGATGAGACAGCTGGAACATCTCTCCTCTGAAGAAAGGCTGAGACAGTTGAGGTTCTTCAGCCTGGAGAAAAGGTGGCACTGGGGAGACCTTATTGCAGCCTTTGAGTAATTGAAAGGGACGTATCATAAAGAGGGGGACAAACATTTTAGCAGGGCCTGTTGCTATTGGACAAGGGGTGATGGTTTTAAATTAAAAAGAGGGTAGATTTAGGCTAGTTATAAGGAAGATTTTTTTTTTTTATGATGGGGTGATGAAACACCAGAACAAGTTGCATAGAGAGGCGGTAAATGCCCTATCCCTGGAAACATTCACGGTCAGGTGGATGGGGCTCCGAACAATCTGATGGAGTTCATGGCAGGACAGTTGGACAAGATGACCTTTAAAGGTTTCTTCTGACACAAAAGATTCTATGATTCTATGAACTGTCAAAGATTGGGATTAAAATTCAGTTTCCTCACTTGGTTCTTCATCTGAGCATTTTACAACTCTGTGAATTCTCAGTATTGTGTTAAAATTCCTATAGCCTGATAATTAAATGCTTACTTTATTGATTTTCCTCTGTATTGAACCGTTGATTTTGTGTTTGCTGAAATGAATGTTACAAGATGATCATGATACTGAAGGAAGAGATAATTTGTATTCAGAAGCACCTTGTTACATATTATCTATTTCTCCACTAAATGAAATAGCTATTCAACATCTGGTATTTTTGTCCCCTGAGAAATTACACTTAGTAATTAGATTAATGGGGAGTGGTTGTTTGCTTTTGGTTTAGATATGTGTTTACATAAGTGAATAGAATTCTTCTGACTTTTTTCATGTTCTTACATGCCAATGTTTGAAGTGACTCTGCTTAAGCCCTGTTTTGCTGATTATGTGTGACCTTTTTCACATCACCTCAGGCCTTTTGCTTGCCAGCCTTGTCTGTCACTCCCTCACATGGCTGCTGGTAACTCTCTCACTTCCTCATCATTCCCGTTAAAGCCTTTCTTACAAACTCAGACAATTTGACTACTCTGCTCAGGAACAGAAGAGCAGCAGGATCCAGCTCATCCAGTAGAGGTCACCTTCTTTCTGCACTACATAAAACGTGCTGTCACCATCACATTGTCCCTGCAGTTGGTGGGGATCAGCTGCAACCCCCTCATGTAAGAGTTGACAGTACTAAAGAGGGCAAAGAGGAGAGAGAAAGTATGATCAGATCCCAAGTTTTAACAGACATTCAGAGTCTTGCTATCATTCTCCTCTTGAAGTGTCCGGGAGAGGGGAGTCTGTTTTGCTTTTACTTCCATATTTGGTCAGCTAATAGTGGAAGCAAAGGAGTCTGGCATTCCAAATACCACATACATGATGACATGTGCTTTAGCAAGGTGGAAATCAAACGTCTTTTTTGTAACAAAGAGGAAGTTCTTCGGAAATATATACAGGGAAAAGAATAAGATGGGAAGTCTGGCCAGTACTTGCTGACATGTCCTGCATTAGTGTCTGCACTGTTCAAGAAGACTCTAGAAGTCATGGCAGTCACTGCTGTCATGTTCAGGAACAATTACCATAATTTCCCAAAACCCTTTCCCATTGCAAGGTTTCAAAAGCACTGGGTTAAGTAATCTCTTAAATCTGTGAAAGAATAAAGAATAATAATTTAAAAACAATATTAACTTCCTCTTTGGTGAAGTGACTGCTTAAAGTTTTTATACAAAGACACATATCCTAGTTCTCATCCTCACAAATACATTGATACGGTAACAACATTGCTTTACTGGATTTTCTGTACAGTACCCATTCTCTGAATGCTAAAATTTGCTGTTACTTTCTGGAGTACCCTATAGATGGTCACTGCCTTGACCCTGCAAATGTTAGTCATGCTGGTGCTGTATTAATTGCAAAATCTGGTGGATATCTGCTTCAGATATCTGCTATGGACAAAAAGCCCCACGATGGGGCAAGATGTGCAATATCCTCAATCCTCCTTTCTTCCAGTGAGCGCTCCTTAGTAAATGGTGAATGACTAACCTATGCAGATGTTACCTTCAGTACACCTTTTAGAACTGGGACTTGCAGGTCTGCAAATGTTTTGAAAGACTACTGAAATATGGAAGGAGCTCAGTACATAGTTTATTATTGCACAGATTTTTCCAGTCTTTAATTCCATGCCAGAAGATGACTGGGACAGAAGTGCCTCACACCTTTTCATTCCCAAGCACTGATTTGCAAATTACCTATTTACTTGAGCAGAAGTGCCCAGCATTTAGTACTGTCCTTTTAAAATGAAAAGAAACTACCAGCTGAGAATGTTTAATTATTATAATCAAAGATTATTTATTTTATTTTTTTTTCAATCTATAGATGCCAGAAAACAAAGTACCAATTCAAACTGCAAATCTCTTGTAAACTTGCAAAGCCCTAAGAAGCTTAGCCTCCCTTGTAGACTTCTCTGCATACAATGAGTCCACACTTAAAACAGAAAAAGGAGTATTGTTAGAAGAAAAATAAAAAAAAAAAAAGGGAAGAAAGAATACTATCCATGCTAATAAACAAAATACACAATATACAAAGAGGCCAAATATTAAGCATTGGTGAAAGTACTGAAGTAGCATTTGTAGTCTTAGGAAAAGTCCTTAAATGCAGTAAAGAGTTAAAAGTAGTACTGGAACAATAAAATATTCCTTCCTTCCTTCCTTCCTTCCTTCCTTCCTTCCTTCCTTCCTTCCTTCCTTCCTTCCTTCCTTCCTCTCCTTCCTCTCCTTCCTCTCCTTCCTCTCCTTTCCCTTCTTCTCCCCTCCCATCCTTCCCTTCTTCCTTTCCTTCCTTTCCTTCCCTTCCTGCTTTCCTGTAGCATAGCAGCTCCCACAGGCAACAAATCCTGTGTGCAAACTCATACTTGATTTGAAGATCAATAGGTGGTTAATTTCTGTGAATGAACAGCACAGGAAAAAAAAAGACTGAAAAAAGCAAAAGCACTGTTAGACCCAGTGGCAGCAGTCCATACATAAGTATCTTTTAAAAGGAAGAAAAGCTTCAGAAAAAAGTGAGAGAACAACATTTTGCATTATTTCCTAAGACCTTCCAGCATCAATTTCACCTATGCCTTTACACGTAAGAACATGAATGTATACATGCAATCAAAGTTTTTGCTTAATTTTTAATTTACTTGTCAACATTTGACCTAAAAAAATCTAAAATTTGGGTTAAACTTTCTCTGTTAGAAATTGTTTCAATTTTGTCCCTGAAGGATTAATGTTAAGAACAGAAATAATTTAAATAAACTATGCTTATATCTAGGTCTATATGTGGTAACAATGTAAGATAATTTTAATTATATAAATACATTCGTTATATTAAAAAAAATTAGTAAAAAAAGATTTCTTCATAAGTGTTTGTCATAAAATTTTAAGCTTTTTAATGCCGTGGTAGACCAAGTAATGAAGGCTATTCAGCTTTCTTTTTGACTTTATACATAATTGCTTTTATTTTCCATGGCCAAACATCTTATATCTTTATATTATTCACTTAGAGTTTGTATAAAAGTAGAACCTTAGTAACTTTAGCTGATGATCTCCATATGATATAAGACAAACACAGTATGTCTTTTATTCACTTAGCAACCCATGATATATTTTCACAGAATGATTCTGTATTATATTGTGTCACTTGATCAGTCACTCAGCAAAACTGGGTTGTTAACGTCATCAGCGGAAACCTTTCACTGCTGTTCATCAGCTCCAGTTTCTCTTGCCAAACTTTGTCTCCTTTTATTTATCATCAGTTTGCAGAAAATTCTTTCTCTTTCTTTTTCTTTCTTCTTTCTTTCTTTCTTTCTTTCTTTCTTTCTTTCTTTCTTTCTTTCTTTCTTTCTTTCTTTCTTTCTTTCTTTCTTCTGCCTGCCTTCCCTTTTTCCTTTTCCCTTTCCTTTCCCCTTTCCTTTCCCCTTTCCTTTCCCCTTTCCTTTCCCCTTTCCTTTCCTTTCCCCTTTCCTTCTTTTTAAAGAAAATACATATTAAAAATAAATGTCACTTTTTTAGAAGGCTAAAAATGGTCTGGCAAGTCATTAGCAGAATCAGCAACATCTGAGACACAAGCCCTCAGCAAGCAGTAAAACTCCCTAGACATCAGTTGAGGTCAGAAGATGGGGGTTTCTTCCCAACTAGAGGAAGACTCCCAAAAGCATCATATACACTCCTTTTGGTACTGTTGCTTGGTTCAGGCTCCATTAGATCTAATGTTTTTCCATGCTAAGCTTTCTGTCACTCATACACTACTAGGTTCAGTGCCCTGATAGCAGATGAAGGGAAAATATTCTGTTCAATATATGTGGTTGTCATCAACTGATGCCATCAACATTGATACCAAGCATGGTGGTGACATCAAGGTTGTGGCTTTTATCATCAAAGAATCTTTGAGGATGAAGGACAGCAGGAGAGACATGTGATAGCTCTGGCAAAGTGGGACAAGAGCACTTTTGTCAAGAGGTAGTCCAACCTGGTCAGAAGAGCTGTAAACCAGGAAAATGAAGGAGTGAGATTGCAAACCACAGTCAAATAAAGAAATAAACAGTATAAAGTGGTGGTAAGCAAAGGGTGCAGAGAAATGATGATAAGAAAGGCCTAAGGAATGGCAAAACAAGCTGGAAGGGGACCAACCTCAAGTACATGTCCATAAATATATGCAAGCCTGGAAAACAAGCAGGAGTGACTGGAGCTCCAGCAATTGAGTGGGGTTGTTTTAAAAACTGAAATATGATGACAGCTAGCACAAGTGCAATTGAGCAATGAACAGGTGCAAGATCTTCTAGACAGAATAAGGAAAGAGGCTGTCTTTACTGTGAATGAGCAGGATGCTGTAGCCATGAGCTGGATACATGGGTCTCCTCTCCAAGATAGGCATAAGAGGTCGCAAAGACAAGACAGAAAATCATGCCAGTAATGGTGACACCATGGTGAAATTTTGTCCATCCAACCAGGGTGAGGAAAGAGACAAAGCTTCTTCAAACCATGGGAGGAAGTCTCTGTCACAAATCCAAGTGCTCATGGGGGGACTGTCACATCCCTGACATCTGCTGTCAGGGCACTGCAGTGAGATTCAAGCAGTCAAAATTTCTGGAAGGTGTTGGGGGCCACATCATGATCTGTGGTGACCTACAGTTGCAACTACTGTTCACTAACAAAGAGAATAGGTGAGGGATGTGATAATCATAGTCTAGCTTGTCTGTAGTAAGCATGATATAGCACAATGTTTATGAAGTAGGTTCTAAACCAATTTAGTCTTCCAGAAAACCATGACAGTGCCAGAACAAATAGCGCAAAGGTATGTGTTAGTCTGTGAAAGCAGCTGACTTTTTTACTCTGAAAAATTGCCAAGTAGTTACATAATTGGAACGATGTCCTCAGGTCATGGTCTTAAAGATGTCTTAGGAGCCACATAGGATTTAAAAGAGTGAAATAAATAATAATAATAATAATAATAAAAGAGTTTCAGCTTGGAAGACAGATTTCTTTATATGTAACATTCAAATTAAAAGACTGTCATA
>JANHFX010001456.1:51316-67157 GCA_027560015.1 Chloroceryle amazona | reverse complement strand
GGCAGGAGCCAGCAGTGAGGCCCCAGAGGCTGGAGCTGGGACTGGTTTTCATCCTCTGGGTGACCGCAGGGATGGAGAGGTGCAGTAAATCCCCACATTCACAGAGGGTCCTCAGTTCCTTCAGGTGATTGAACACCTCACTGAAGGTGAGGAAATCCAGAGGGACCTCACAGAGCTGAGTGCCATATGAGGAGAAACTGAGGAGACCGAGGTCTTCACTTTAGATAAGAAAAGGGCAGGGAGGGTGGATCAGATGGGGGCTTGGATAATTGTGAAAGCAATAATTTCGCTGAACATAGGACAGCTGTTTTACCAATCTGCAGTTCTAGAACTAAGGCCACTTCATGAGATTAGTAGGAGGTTGATTTATAGCAGCTAATGAGTTAGGGCAAATCCACAGACAGGGGGTACAGAGCAGGTACTGAAGGGAATAAGTAGGGACGTATGCAACAACTATCCGTGCTGTGGGAGGACAAGGGGGGTGGACCACAGGCACCAGATTGAGCTGCTCTCTCTAAACAGCATGGAGCCAGTATCTAGACTGGGTGCTGCATCTTCTGACATGGTTGAACGTTTTTTCCATTTTTAAGAAACGAAGCAATGCTCACAGACAGATGTGCCTAGGAGGTGTCAATGTTGGCAGGCAAGCAGTTAATGCTACCTGAAAGCTAAACAGCAAGGTAGGAGCAAGAGGATGGAGTAGAAGGTAAAGTAACAAAATGAAACCTGACATTTTTGGGGGGAAACGAAGAGGGAAAGCAGTGTCTCATTATCACAGAGAAAAAACCCACACCAACCACCCAACCAAGCTACATTATTCCATATTTTGGTAATGATTATTTTCTCAGTGTCACCAGTCTTTGTCACAGTAGTTGATACTTTTTCTTACCTGTATGTCCCAGCAAGAACTTGGTCACAATCAATTAGGATGAACTTTTCCAAAACCTGGCCTGCAAATTTCTTGCCTGCTTTGCTGTAGTATGTGTCTCCGCTCAGGTATCTTATGCGCATGTTCTGAAACCAAAGAAAGCAGAGTGGTAAGGGCACGTGTATTGGAAATGGTCCCTTTATGCATCACTGATGGACACCCTCAAGCAGGAGCTCAGAAGTAGAACACAGGAAGGTATTAAGGATTTCTTGGCTTCTACATACCAAATATTTTGTCACACTGGCTGCTTCTGTAAGATAAAAATACCAGCCAATATTAAGAAGTCGCAGTGAGGTATAAATGCTGGTTTGAAAAAAAATTTGGAGAATCCTTTGAGCGTACAGATAATTTCTGAAGTATGTAAGAGTATGCAGATTCTTCCCAATTACTGGTAGTACTCAGCTAACCACACTGGCTGCTGGCTCTGCATTTAAACTCAAATTTGACCCAATAGAACTAGCCAGTTTCCAATCAATCAAATGTGCTGCTCTGATTTTATACAGCGGCAGCCTTCTTAAACCCCAAAATATTGCTCGATAATAATAATATGTGCAGAAAGGTATGTCTACATTTTAAGAATTGCCTTTTATTAGTATACTTAAAAATGATACTCAGATTTTCATCTGCTCTACTGAGGTGACAGACCTGATTCTCATCTCTTTAAAGACTGCAAGGAGCTTCTCTGATACAACTGCAGCCTGGAAAACTGACCGCCCAGTACGAAATGGATATCTCAGGACCCATCAGGAACCTTTTTTGTAATGTGAGGTTTCTGCCCGTAACAAAAGTTAAATGGACCTCAGCTGGGGAAGGCACAAGAGGAGAATAGTCACTGGAAACAGTTACTGGCCTGGTCTGTGTGACACAGTGCCAAAGAAAACGTTTCCTATGTAAAATAAACACCCCTGAGGCTGTGCCTATGCTGGCCTGCCCAATCAGCCCTCACTGCCCCTCCAGACCGGCTCCCCTGCCACCTGCAGTGGCTTTGGCACCCCAGGAGCTGTCACAAACTGCGTTTGGCCCAGCAGGTCTCTTTTTGGGCAGCTGACACCTGCCTAGCATCAGCCCTGCTCAAGACACAGCCCCGCGGCAGTTGGCGCAGGCTGTACACGCCACTGGGACCATTTTGCCTCTTAGAGGAGGTCGGTGTTTCCCATGGCTGGTGGGTGCTCCTGGTGGAGGTGTCAGACCCCCCTCTGCCACACAGCAAATTTGGTCTGGCCAGACACAGCAGCTTGGAACAGGCAGTGGTGGGGACAAAACCCAAGCACAAATAGCTGTGATTTGCCTACAGATGTTCTCTGCAGGGTGCAGACCCACACCCCTGCCCCTCCTCCAGGAGGTGCTCCTGGTCATTGCTGTGCCCCCTTCTCCCCATCCTTGTGCATGGGCTCCCCAAGCCACCCATACACAGCCAGGGACCACCTTGTGCAGTCTCTGGCCTCAGATGGGATTCACAGTGTGGAAGTTGTGCCTCGGGGCTGAGGAGTAGGAGTCAGTCACCCTGCAGCAGGTGACTCTATTCCTGGTGGCTTTCCTCTTCCATCAGAGTCCCCGCAGGCAGGAGGTGGGATCTCAGGAAACATCTGCTGGGGAGCTCGTCCCAGCAAGGTGGGAACTTCATGCTGAAGACATCTCCCCACCCAACCAAGGAGCATCGTTTCCTTCAAGGTAAATCCTCTCCCAACTGGTGTCCATCTGAGCCAACAGTCTATCTCTGGTGGTGGGCAGCGGCCGCTGGGCAAGAGCAGGAGGAAGGCAGCTGTTTGTGATGCTGCTCCCTAATATTGCTGCTGAGCCTGTTTTCTGCTCAGGGGATTTCCTGAGTTTCTTGTGGTTCAACTTGGTGGGACCCTCCTTTGGACCTCTTCTCCAAGCACTTGTCTGCTCTTCTCTTAGTTCATGCAAACTTTTAGCAGGGACAGAGCTGAATCTTCACATCTTTGCACCGTAGTTCTCACTTGTTGCCATCTTGTGTCCCAGAACATGTCCTCATCTGTCACCTATGAAAGGAGAGAGTCTTTTCCCCCCTAAGGACAGTTACACATTGGAACGTTACCCAGAGGTGTTGTACAGTCTCCATGCTTTGAGATTTTCAAGACTAGACCAGGTAAGGCCCTGAGCAACTCTCTGACCTCACGGATGACGCTGCTTTGAGCAGGAGATTGGACTTGATGACTTCCTGAGGTCCCCGCCAACCTGCATTAACCTGTGATAACTCTGAAGTGCCACCACAAGTTGCTGATACAAAGCAAGATACGCTGGATGCCTGGGGAGGTGTTCACCTAAACCTGCCACCAATCATCACAGGGATTTTTTTCTTCCAGTGCTGAGGTTTCAGTAATACTAGTTCTCACTGCAACGAGCTTCCTCTCCCCACGCCCAGTGAAGTTAAGACCACTTCAGGTAAGGGACATCCCATAGCTTTTTTGCCACAGTATTTCTTCACTCCTCTATCCTTTCCAAGGCTGGGTGAGGTTCTGATATCTGGCTCACTTTTCCATCCCATCCTCTTCTTCTTCTGTCAATCCAGGCCCTGATTTGTCTAAATATGATTAAAATCTTGTGGTCTTGCAAGGAAGCCAAGCTGCCAGGTACCACTCTGCCTTGATTTTGAACACAGATTTAGCAGATGGCTATTTGAATAAATCCAGAGGTTAAGTTTCCTGCTGTGACAGCTGCCAATGCTCAGTGCAGCACTGCAGATGGGATCTGCTGGTGTTTGGCACCAGGACCGGACACCAGCAGGCTCACACAATGTTCTACTTAGAAGTTAAGATGACGGAAGGGCAATTGCTCCAAAGTCCCCATTAAAACCAAAATTGTCACCAGTTATTCCAAACGGGGATTTACCGTCGCATCCTGTGGCAGCTCAGAGCCAGGGATAAAATCGGCACACTCATTCCTCTTTAAATGTGAGTATCAAGCATGTATATTAATGTCCTGCTTGAGATGCATCAGCTTACGAGGCACTTCATGTTGAGACCTGCTGATGAGTCACTGAATGGGGAGGCAAGTGTTAATTAGCCATTCAAGCACAAGACATGACATCAGGTCTAACAAAGAGACAGAAACCTCTCCATGGATGTAAACTCATTCTAATTTTAATTAAAAATAATGGCCAGGCTCTTGGATAAGCAGCAAATAAAATAACTTTTGGAGAGATGGAATTTATCTGAATCCACCAGGTGACTTCAGTGACGCTGATATTTGTGACAGCAAACATGCTCCAGCATGACCAGTTGTCATCTCAAGAGGCGAGATGAAATGGGTCTGCCTTATGAGAAGCTAGAAAGGACAGAGAGTTGCCAACATGAGGAAGAATGAAGCCTCTCTAAATTAATCTTTGTGCAGACAGGTTAAAAATGAGGGAAAATTAAGTAAACGTGTCTATTCTGAATGCTGCAAAACATTATTTTTGCATTTTCCCTAGGCAGCTTTTTTTTTAGTTAAGAATAGTTTTGGGATAACTGGATAACTTTCAAGCATTCCCCACCATGATGAAGGGAAAACCTGTGAAACTGGTGGCTGGAAGAGAATCAGTTCTCCAGAGAATCCTACACATCCAGCGAAGGAGCACAGCCAGGACTGATGGCCTTACAGGACTAACAAATGACAACAGAAACCCCCAACTTCCATTGATAGGTGGTAGCCAGAAGGGCTCTAATGGGGACCACCAAGATACTGGTTTGATAGGACGAGGGGTTATGGCTTTAAGCTGGATGAGGGTAGATTTAGACTAGATATTAGGAAGAAATTCTTTACAGTGAGGGTGGTGAGGCACTGGAACAGAGATTGCCCAAGGAAGTTGTGGCTGCCCCCTCCCTGGAAGTGTTCAAGACCAGGTCAGCCGGGGCTTTGAGCAACCTGGTCTAGTGGGAGGTGTCCCTGCCAATGGCAGGGGGGTTGGAACTGGATGATCTTTAAGGTTCCCTCCAACCAAAACCATTCTGTGGTCTATTTCTGAGTCCGCAAGTTCCCAAGCAAGCTTGTTGCATCAAGACATTAATTTTTTTTTGTTTGGCCTTGACTTCACACTTCTAGTGTGTAGAACCGAACCGAGGAACACAAAACATCAAGATATGGGGCTAAGAGGCTCCCCAGCTCCTTCCCCTGTGCTTCCAGACAGATCTCAGTTTCCTAGACCAAACAGCCTTGGTCTCTTGGCATGGGACAGCAGGAGAAGGGTTAGGTCCTAGAGAACAGGCAGAGGGAATGGAACAAAGGGTACATGGTTTTTATTGATCCCAAGACCTGTTCATCATATCCAGCATGTGACTGAAAACTTACTGTGAAGTTGTCCTGCGTAAGAGACATTTTATTGCACATTTCCACAAAATGCTTCAAGTACTCTTCATCCAGGATCAGGTAAACAGGGACGTGTCGTCTGCTTGAGGCCTCCAGCAGGTCACACAGTATCTCCATGTCTGTAAACAGATCCATCACAATTGCTATCACCTAGCCAGGAGAAAAGAGGTGGGAGAGGGGAAACCAAGACACTGTTGAAATCTCATGCCCAAGTGAATTGTACTTTAAACTATGAATTAAGTATTCAAACCTCCTGAGTTACTGAGAATCTGTGACCACACGAGTGGAGATTGCTTCTGAACCCTTTAACAGCCCTTACCCCACCACGGCAGATCAAATCACTATTAATAACTATAAAGACATTCCCCAGCCAGCTACCTCCTGTCTCATCTGTCATTCATAGAAAAAAACAAACCCAGCTAAAAGGGTAATAATGGCTGTGCACAAACTCTGAATATCATTGATGCAAGAAGTATGTGTTGCCTTAAGCAAATACACCAGAAACACAGTGTACTATTCACTCAGGATGAGTCACTCCGTAGATGACTAGTGTATTAAGAAGCATCATTTTTTTCAGGAAGGACACAGTGCAGGGTAAGAGAGACGGTATCTTGATCACCTATGTACATGTCTTGGTTCTAGGGTTACCTCCTAGGGACAGCTAGAGAGGAATGGTAGAGTAACGTGTGTGAGAGGGATCCCTTTCCCTGCCGGCAGTGCGCCTGCTAGTGCAGCCCAGGATGCAAGTGAGAGTTATGAAACCCAACAGGAGGAAGAAGGAACAACACTAGCGTTATTAAACAAAACACAAAGGCACAACAAGAAAGAAGTCAAGAAAATCTACCTCACTAAACCGAAGACTTGCAAGATAAGGGCTCCAAAAGAGGGGTTTTGAAAAGGAAAAGTTTTAAAGAGGACAGGCAGTTCAGTATAGAATGAGATTGGAGAAGAAGGCCATGGAAACCCATCCAGCTGTGGGGATGGGGTGGGAGGCAGCAGACCATCTTGGCTAAATGCATTCTCCAAAATCTTGGAGGGAAATACAGAAAACAGAAGGCAGGTCATGACAAGTACCTACTACAAGCAAGCTGACCCAGAACTAGAAATTCAAAGTACAGTATAACCTGCAACCAGAACAATGGATCAAAGGAAACCAACCACAAACAGATTAAGATGCGACGGGAGAAGCTGTTTCACTGTTCCTCACAGAGTGAGGCTGCCAGCAGACAACATCAAGGTGGCTATTACTTGGATCCAGGACAGGATTGCTGGGATCCATTTGTTGGCTGTCACCATTTGTGACATTAGGAATCGGGGACAGCATAGGCAGGGGAGCACTTGCTGAGCTGGATGAGTTGTCAGGCCTAATAAACTTCAACTGAAGGTGCTTGCAGAGCAATCAGGTGACTTAGACTTTGAACCATTAACAGTTAACACTGAGAACTCTTAGAAGATGGAAACACATTGGGGGGAGATGGAAAAGGTAAAGCAGTGGAGCATTTCCCAAAAGGCCATCTTCATTTCAAATCCTGAAATAAAAGTGGAACTGCTGACCAAGTGCTTTAGCCCAAGTCTTTACTGTATCTTAGCAGTATATAAGGGAACAGTTTGGTACTTATAAGTTGCGTGCATAATTCTCATCACAGAATGGTGGGGGCTGGGAGGGACCTCTGGAGATCATCGAGTCCAACCACCCTGCCAGATCAGGGTCACCCAGGGCAGCCCACACAGCAACAGAGCCAGGGGGGCTGGAAAGTCTCCAGAGCAGGAGACTCCACAACCTCTCTGGGGAGTCTGTTCCAGTGCTATCCAACTCTTACAGTGAAGAAGTTCTTCCTCATGTTGAGGTGGAACTCCCTGTACTGGAGCTTGGATCCATTGCCCCTCGTCCTGTCACAATGCACGAGTGAAAAGAGGCTGTCCCTACCTTCTTGACCCCCAGCCCTCATGGATTCTCTCAGTCTTCTCTCTACAGACTAAAAAGCCCCAGGTCTCTCAGCCTTTCCTCTGATGCTGAGTTTCTGCACCTAGTAGAGGATGCCCAAGTAATGATGACCCAAAAAAAAAGCACAGGGCATTGGAGCTTCACTCCACACTTTACCGTGTTACTCAGTATTCATGTCCTGCACTACACCTTGCTCACAAAATGCATGACAGAGTTTGTTCTGTGGCTCAACAGGCACCCCCTGAGGAGGTAGGAATTGTGTTTTTAAACACCTTCTCTGCCCGTGTTAAAGCAGGGCCATGAGTGCAGTGATTCACAGTCCAAACCACCCTATGGAGCAGACCATGTAGGGTGAGTTTTCCTCTACCACTTCTGCTCAGCTGCTGCCCTTCAAACCCAGAGTTCAATGCAGAGGACAGCAGTCAGGTTGACTTTTAAACGTGCAGGGGTTCAAGCTTTAAATAGGAACAGGCTGAATCACACTCTCAGGTCTGACCTGGAATAACTTGAGAAGAGAGCAGAGGAGCTCCAAGTATTACTGTCCTTGACTGTGGGGACAGTCTCATGCCTGCTGGTACACTGGCCCCAGACCACCCACCGCCCAGTAGCTCCTCAGTTTCTGTTAGTAACCTGCCTCTTTCCAGGCTCGTACTGCTGGTCTAGGTGCTGAGAAAAGGCTGCTGACATGGGCAGAGGAGGGCCCATTGGCTTCCCTATGCTCTCCTACCCAGTTGTTTTCTTAGCAGGGTGGCTCCTCTCAGCCCTGCTCCACCCACACACAGCATGGAGAGACCCTCGGCATCAGAGCCATGGCAGAGGAGGGCAGCAATGCCCAAAGGTTGCTTCCTGCTCCCTTGGGGATGTATCCATTTTGCAGATGGATGAGATTTCTTGATTCTCTTTCATTTGTCCCCAAAGACCACCTCTGTGATGATGATTACACACTGTGATTGGTCCTCAACATTTTGCAGAAGACCCCAAGCCCAGCCCACTACAGCAGGGTTTGGGGAAGAACCTTCCTGGAGGCTGGTGTGATCCCAGGTGTCCACGTGGGACACAAGGCAGCTGTCACCAAGAGCTAAAAATATTCCTACTGTCCAGGCTAACACCACCCTCCACCCTCTCACTATGGCCCTGAGAGATAGAGGCTTCAGAGGGCATCCCTTTTGTAGTCCTCATCAGTGTTGTCTTCCTAGAAACCTTATGAGGCTCTGGCAAATTCCCCTCCCCTCCTGAAATGAACCCATCTGGCATGGACACAGAGTCAGCCCTGGAAGAGCTCTGAAAGCAGCAAGATGCATCTTCAACTTCCCAAATTAACATTGTTATTGGGCTATCAGCATTAGGGTCTGCTGAGACCCATGCAAAAAAGCAGAACTTCACTGTGACTTTCTACAATGGCCTTCAGCCAAAGGCCGAAGGTAATTTAACCAAATGATTTTGATGGGCTACCCATCCCCTGATGATGAAGGTGAGGAAAAAAAAAAAAGTAGTCCAAACCTTGTGTAAGGCCTCAGGCAAGTCCTTCTCAGCCACACTTGCCTCACAATATTCCAGCTCAGCTCAAACTTAGGTCCAGGGCAAGCTTGACCCTGGGGACTATCTGAACTTGGCTTGGGAAGCCAATGATGGAGTCAAGCGAAATCCATGCTCCTTTGTCCCCAGACCCTACATGCTCAGAGGCACTGCTTGTGCTGAGTGTGCATAGAAAACCCACACCACCTTGCTTTTCTCCACCAGTGCTCACAGGCTTTGGCTGAGTTCAAGGCTGTTGCTTGAGCAAAACCAGTACCACCAGTCTGCAGCACTCGCTGTGAGAGGGATGGGGCTGAGCAGACAGCAGCATGACTGCGCATGGCAGCATGTGGCACAGAGTCACCCGTGGCACCTGGTGCCCTGGGCTGCATGAAGTTGGCTGCCAGGCAGACCTGCATCTCCTGACAGCCTTGTGTCAGGGCTTCAGCATCGGTGCGGGACCCAGCACCCCAGGCGGCAGGATACCAGCTTGTGCAAGCTGGGTGGAGCCCTGTGTGATAGTCAGACTCATGTTTTCCGAAGTGGGTCTTCACTTGGCATCAGGAGGTGGAACAGCCTAAAGCTCTAGTCACAGCCCCCTCACATGTCATCCCTTCACTGGAGGGATTTGGGTGGAGCAGGCAACCACCCACAGCCCATGTCAGGCAAGAAGGCCGGCAGCGAGGAGAGAGGGGAGGTTGTGCCCTACCACAGCCTTGTACAGTGGAGGTGCAGACACCCATGGTGGGGTGGCTTGTTGCAAGCACAGGTGCCACAGGACAACCTTAAGGGCCACTCAGATCACCGTCTTCTCGGTAAACAAAGCAGGCAGCTCTTATAACAACATCAGGTCAAACCCAAAGCCAAGCAGTTTGAGGGAAGAAGACCCGGGAAGTCTTCCCCTTGAAGCCTCCTAAGAATATATTGTCACAAAATTGAGGTCTAAAGCTTCAAGGATAATTTCCAACAGCTCTAAAAATCAGCAGCAGTTAAGTACCTAAGTAACATCTCCATTTTGGGCTCCTGACAACTCATGTCTCACATTTGAAATCTTTGGGCATTTAAGTCAATCTGTCCTTACAAACCTGCACGTCCAGTGCCTCCAGCCCCTCAGGTTCAGTGGTGGGAGCTGCAAGGCTGGGACCAGCTCCAAGCATCCCTGTTCCTCACCACACCGAACAAGCAGAGCCTCCAAGTGCATGACACAGCCTTGAGAGGTCGGGACCCTGCAAAGACCCGAGCTGCCCCGCAGGCTCTAGAAAATTCACACCTTGCCATTGTAGGGTTAAATCCTGAACATTTCTAAATCCACTTCTGGAAACTCACAATTCAGCAATTACTGCAGTCATCACTTGGGGAATTACAGCACTTAACCAGCACCCCACTGTGGTTGCCACCTGTCTGGTTTCTAACCAGCGTGACTGGTTTTACTGGTATTTGCCAATAGCAGTGTGGCTTTGGCCATTACCATAGTGTTGTCATTTGAAGCAGTCCAGGGCTTCTCTGGGGGGGCCCATCGGGGACCCCTCTACCATGGCAGGTCAAGGCGGATGCACAGCCAGCATCAGAGTTGTACAAAAGGAGCAAAAGAAGCAGCGTGGAGGCTTCAAAATAGATTAGAGCTCATCCAGCCAAAACTGAAGTGTGACAGTATTATCAACTGAAGGCTAAGGTGTGGCTGTGCTGCATCTTCTTATGTCTGCAAAAAGAAAAGCTCAAATCTGGAAAGAACATCTTCAAAGGCAGCTGGTTAAATACAGCAAAGTAGGAAGACAAACCGCACCAGCAAAAGGTACCAATAAAACAAGTGTCCTTTCTGCTGATTTGTCAGGGCAAACACGCTGTTGCAAAAGACGTCAGCTGATGTTGTTCCCTATGACTGTACAGGGGAAACCAGCAAACAACATTTCCAGGCACACAGCTTCCTGTCTACGGGACCCAGGAAAAGCGTTCAGGGATCTCACCATCATTCCCACATCCCCCCAGCGCCGTACCCCCCGTCTCTGCTGGCTGTAGGCACACAGGAGGAACAACACTCGAAGCTCTCATCGTGTATCAATCACTTCTTTAGAGTCTAGTGGAGGAAATATTTGAAGTGCAGAAACAAGAGTTGAAAAGCCAAAAAGCAAGTGGTTCTCAGCACAGTTGCTACCGGCACTTCAAGCAAAAGATGTTTTTTGCCTCTGGGTTGCTCTTATGTCATTAGAGGACATCCAGGTAACATGCTTTTGGATGGTTTGATGAGCAAAATGACTAAGTACTTAAAAGATGTGTAACTGAGGTTGTGAATGAGCTGGAACTGCCATTAACCATGGCCAGAGCTGCTAACCTAGAAGCCAGTAAAAATAAAACAAATAAATAGAAATAAAACCGTAGGATGGTTAAAAACTCAGTCTCACAGATCAGGCAACAGTCTGATCCCCAGCTGGAACATAAAGAGCTGAAGGTTGTTAGTGCTTTTTCAAGAAAAAACAACTCCTCAAAATGTAAAAGTACAACAAAGTACCTACTGCCTGAGCAACCTCCCTGTAGCAATAGAGAGGTTTCTGTGAAATGAGAAAGCAGCGAGGTGGTTTTCGTGGGGTTTAAAGGATCATAATGTCATCAGAGATCCGGGACATGTGCTGAGTGACAAGGTAGCTTTTCCTGGTAGTCATTTACTTTGTGCATTCTGCCATGACTGGGTCTTAATTCCCATTACTGAAAAGGATGCCGTGAGTGTCAACAGGACTTTTCGGATCATTTAAAATGTCATAGATCAGCTGCCTACAAAGACAAACAAAGCTTTTTGTCACCAACTTCCTGGACAGAACTTCCCATATTTGACTACAAAGGTGCGGTAGAAGTTCAGGAGTTAAGCAATGGCTGCTTACAACTCGAGCAGTAGCTTCTGTGGCACAACAGCCTTCTTTTGGACAAAAGACCCATTCGCCTCATATCACATCCAAATTTCAATGCTGTGCAGTTCTCTGGTGATGTTAGGATGCTGCACGGCAATCTGAGCTGCTGCACGGCCCCAGTTTCATCTGCTGGGGACATCACTTAGTTGGCTCCACCCTGCAGATGGTGACAGAAGGTAACACTTTAGCTCAGCCAGCCTGCCTTCTTGACAGAGCCGAAGTCCAGGCTTAGCAATTCTTTATCTCCCACTTTCTGCACTGGGGAGTAGCAACTGTAAAGTTAAATAAGAAACTACCAGAGTGATAAGAGGAATTGCCTCCAAGTGGACTGGTTAAAAGTGAACTTCGTACTAAAGGTTCATTCAGTATCACTGCAGCATTGAAGCAAAATACTACAATGGAAAATTAACAGATGAGAAGAACCATAAAGAGAACAAAGCCAATACAAGCTGAAAATGTCTCTGAGGTACAGCTGCCCCAGCTGCTGCTTTAGTACACAGTATTTTAAAAGTGTTTCTTTTTACTTTACACAGCAAAGTAAAAAGAAACAAGAAGGAGCATGATTTAGTGAGTGATTTCATGTCAAGACTGCTTGGTAGGCAAACACTGTAGTCATCCAGTTTTTATTACATCGAGAGCTGTCAATCTCTACCCAACAGAAACTGTGATGAGGGAAAAGGAGTGATCTTAGCTCATCCCCAGCAAGGCAGAGACATCAAGTCTAGAAGATATGATGATGTATTCTAACCTCCTCCAAACCACAGGCAGGGATTTTCCCTCCCATAAGTTTACTCAGGTCCTAGGGTCTCCCACGGTAACTCACCAGCGATATCCTCTTGTCCTGCTTCACATGTTGTCCAGGGGTTGAAAAAAAACAAACCCTGACCGTGCAAACCGCCTGGCGGGGGCAGAAGGGTTGGCTGGTGCCAGCTGAGGACAGCTCAGTGTGAATGCTGCGCACCCTGCCACTCACTTGCTCCAGGCTTTGGTACTGTGCTCAGAGCACCTTTGAGGGCACTGCCGGTATGACATGAAATCTCAGACAGGAAGACATTACAGGAAAGGAAAGGAGCAGTTACAGATCTTCTAGAGAAAAAAAGCAATCACATCGTGCCAGACTTCTAGAGAACAGCAACAGCTTGGAGCACGTGGTGTACAATTGTAGGACCAGCCACCAGGACTTGGGTGCTGTAGCACAAGACCCCACTCGAGGGACGCAGCTCTATACGTACCGTCCGTGCCCGGCTGATCAGAGACCGGAGCAAATCCTTAATGCTGGTAGCTTTGTTTCTTTGGAAAATCACAGTGGCTTGAGTCTGGCCAGAAACAGCGAAGAGTGGCATCCCTGGCCACCCCAGCTCCAGCTCTGGAGGGTGCACATCAGACATGAGAGGAAAATAGGTGCCGGACGTTAGTTCAGAGTTGAGGGAGGACCTGTCTCCAGGGTCTGCATCACCAGAGTCAGCCTCTTTGTCTTTCACCGTACTGGGATCTGGAAAGCTTTGGTTTCTCTGCTGGCTCATATATTCCATGTCCAGGATAGAAAGAAAAGGCAGCTCCCGCTCCTCAGCGATGGCACTCAGGTAACCGCGTTCCCCCTGCTCGAGAAAGGCGTCTATGGCAAGCCTGGCTGTTTCACTGTGCTGGAGAACCAGTGGGGTGGGCTCTCTCCACCACGGCTTCTTCAGCTGCTCTAGGCGGCTCTTCAGTGGCCCAGACACCGCTTGCTGACCCCCATAGCTGCGGTAGAGCTGGGGTCTCACCTCTACTGCTAGGTAGTTGAACATGACCGGAGCTGTTGATGCAAAGAAGTGCTTCTCCAGCTGGTTAGTCCTGTGTCCAACTTCAGGTCTTTTCTATCCCTCTTGTGCTCCTCCCAACAGGTTCCTTCAGGACTCAGCATGAGCTCCACTCCTCCACATGGGCGTTAATTACTAAGTACAGCCTCCCACTCTGGGGGAGGAGCTGGTTTTCCCCAGCTCCCTCATCTGGCTTCCTCAGAAACACACATGATACCTGGAGCTTAGAGTATCCCTTTTGCAAGGGGAGGGAGATCAACTCTTCAAGCCGATCCTTTCCTTCTAAATGATTCACGTACTGCCCTCCCCTTCTCTACTGAGAGGTCCCCACCCTTGGCCAAGCAGGCTCTAACCTGTTTTGTCCCTCATTGTGCTCGCAGTGGAAATGCAGATGCTGAAACTTGTTTCTGCTTGAAATTTGTTCCAAATCAAACACACTTCTCAGTGTCAGTTATAGTGAAATACAAATATCCCAAGTGGGTAAGCAGACCCCGTCAAGAAACTTACTCATCACTGAACCACAGCTAACGCTCCTCCTTCGCATTTCTTGGGAGCCCAGGCTCTGATAGACTGGCACCTGGCAGAGAAGCCAAAACACCATCTTTTTTGCTATCATAGGGTCATAGTGTTTGTATGAAGCATGGCAGGAATCTTAGCGCAGCTTATGTCGTGAGATACCACAGGCTACAAGATCATTAATAGCTCCTGGGGTGTTTTAGCATCTCCCCGGAAATCCTTCAAGGAAGGGACATCCAAACTTATGACTCCGGTGCTGTGTGAATGAGGTTACTGTCCATGTGCCATGTAGTGTGGCATTAGTTAACTCCAGCTTCTCAAAAGCATCATGGAGCCATTTTTGGAGAAATAATGCAGGCAGACTTTAATAATGATTTAAAGAGCTGTGTTAGGAAGGCACCACCCAGAACACAACACAGTACGTGAAAAATTGTGCACAGGAGGCGCACGGGAGACCCCAGACTGCAGTGCTGACAGCCCCCAACCCATTCAGGTCACTTACCCTGGAGCCACTGAACTCCACAGAGGCTAACCAGAGAATGAAGAACTGGCTGATAGTTGATCTAATCAGTTAGTCTTTTACCTACGGATTACACAAATCCCATAGCTTAAATTCATGCAGGATAAATTAAGTCATCTGCTTTCTAACACTCCAGGGGTGATAGTCAGTGGAGAGAGACATGCCTAAGTGTGAACCAGCACATTCAGGCACTAAGTTCTAAGTCAACTGGGATGAATCACGTCCACAAGGGACTATCACTCTCCATGGAACACACGGCTGGAGTGAGATGATCAGGTTAGATGAGCTGGCTCATCTTCAGATCCCTGAAGTGAGAACGAAGCCAGAACAGGACTGTGGAAACTGCAAGAAGAGAGAAGCCACAGTACATCGAGTCAGAAGATGAAGTTGCCTGCCAGAGCTGTTCTGCAATGCAGCGAGCAAGGGGCAGAGTTAGCAGCTGGGGACAATAGACAGGGGACAATATTCTAATAAAGCTGCTGGCATAGAAGTGCTAGAGGTAAATCAGTGTTAGAGCAGCTCAAAGAACAGCAATAACTGAAAACCTGAGGTGGACAATGTAAGAAAGTTTGGGGGAAGAACAAAGGGAGGGGCTATGACACGATGGGCCCTTTTCTGGAGCTGCTTTGCCAGGTTGATAATGTCACCTTGGTGATAACAGAAGGGTAACACCACCCTACCTTTTGCCTTCCTAGAGAGCTGAAAAGAGTGGGAATTTTAAACAAGTCATGAAATGCTTGTTCTGAGCAGAAGGAGAGCTCAGGCTGCCAAAGTCAGGGACAGAGGTTTACCGTGAGACATCTAAAATTAGATGAGAGGGTATCCTGTCCCTGCTGTCTGGCAGAGATAAATGTCTGTAATTGGCATTCCATGGACTTGATTGGACAACACAGGATGTGGGAATCCCATCAGCCAATTTTTGACAGCTAAAACTGGAATCTGCCTACACAGCTTCTGCAGTCAACAGAGAAAGAGATGGGGAAAATTTCCTCTGGCTGAACACACACACACTCACACCAAGTCCAACTTCCAAGTCAAATTCCCACTATACTCCGGCTGATACCTGAGCTCAGTCAAGACCCAGGTATTAGGCAATAATTCATTCCTGTGTTCCACTGCAGATGTTCTTGGAGCTCACCAAACACAAAGACCTTTCTTGGGCTTTCCACAAAATGTACCTGCTGCTTTCTCTTCAAGCACAAACGGGAGGGAGCCTGCCAGCTTGTTTCATGGTAGTACAGCTCTTGGAGAACTCTCACCCTGGAACATGAGATGCCAGATTTGCTGTCTTCCCTCCTCGTTGTTTCAGACTGAATCACAGAATCACACAATAGTGGGGGTTGGAAGGGACCTCTGGAGATCATCGAGTCCAACCCCCCTGCCAGAGCAGGGTCACCCAGGGCAGCCCAC
>JANHFX010001456.1:31818-43240 GCA_027560015.1 Chloroceryle amazona | reverse complement strand
GGCTGAACAGCCCCAGGGCTCTCAGCCTTTCCTCAGCACAGAGATGTTCCAGCCCCTTCAGCATCCTCACAGCCTCCATTGGACTCTCTCCAGTATTTCCCTGTCCCTCTTGAACCGGGGAGCCCAGCACTGGACCAAACACTCCAGCTGTGGTCTCACTGGTGCAGAGTAGAGGGGAGCAGAACCTCCCTCGACCTGCTGGCCACACTCTTCTTCATGCCCCCCAGGAGACCATTGGCCTTCCTGGCCACAAGGGCACATTGTTGGCTCATGGTTAACTTATTATCCACCAGGATTCCAAGGTCTTTCTCCATGGAGCTGCTTTCCAGCAGGTCAATCCCTAACCTGTAGTGGTCATGGTGCTATTCCTCAAGGTATTAGGCCTTCAAGATTTCCCAGAGCTGTCCTCTCCTTGGACACAGCAATGTTACTCATTGCTAATAAAGGAGCTGTTTCATGCTCTTCTCTGAGCCTTCTACAGTTTGTTTTTTTTATCTTTCTTGACAGTTGGAAACCAAACAACACACATTACTCAAGATCACAAGCGTACCGTGGATTTAAAAGGTGGCATCACAACACTATTGTATCCTCTATTCCTTTCTTAGTAGTTCTGAGTATTTGCTTTTACTTTTTTTTTGTAACAGTACAGAGTGCTGAGCTGACAGGTGGATAATACATTTACAATCTCAAGGACTCATTCCTCTGTGGTAACAGACAGTTTCTTGCTCACCAATAGATACGTAAAGCTGGGACTGTTTTTCTCAAGTGCCCCACTTCAGAGCTGTCTACAGGAATGACTTCTCTTCATAGAAGCCATGCTGATTCTTGCCCAGTGTGCCACATGGGATCACTGTTTCCAGTTCAACTACCGATAGCTTCTGTCCTACCCTTTGCTTGAATATACAGAAGTGCAACAAATGCCTCAGCTGGCAGCAAACTGTCTCAAATTATGTACTTTCTAAATGTGTTTGCTCCCTGACAGTCTTGTTTTAAACTTTCCTACAGCCTCGCTGATGTTAAGCATCAGCAATCTGAAGCATTAAATTAAGTCTGTCTGTTCTGTGAAGCCCTCCAGCATTGCTAAAGTGTCCACAGTCCCTTAGAAAATGCAGCCCCTTTACTTGCCATACCATTTTGTCAGACACACACTGAAATACTGTCTCTTCAAATCCCCGCCTGGTCCTGAATAGAGTGCTGGAAACATTACAGAGAATACTGTTCTGGAGGTTTTGGTGCTCAGTTGCCTATCCAAGAGCCTACGCTCTTCCTCCAGAACCTCCCTCACCGTTGCCTGTCTTTGGTGCCCAGCTGGACTCTATTTCCTAGACACCCGGTTCACAAACCTCCACGGGGGTGAGAGGACAAACACTAGGCAGTATTGTTCCTTCCAGGTAATAACTGAAAGAACCAGTAATGATTCTGGAAAACAAAACCTTTTGCTTCTTTCCCACAAAGGTCATCAGAAGACTTTCAAGCTTTGTATGCTATTTTATTTTGTAGAGGATCTCAACTCTGCAACATCAATTATAATTGTACAATAAGTTGTAGCCCATTCCTGACACATTTTGTCAAGTCCCTCTGTAATACAGGTCCACAAAAAGATGAGCAGGATTGCTTTCAATATACTGTGAATTTCCCTCCAGCCACTTTTCATCAAACTGCAATAAATATCAGTCAGGTTTAATATTTCTTCCCTTTTCCTTCTTAAAAATAATCACTGAATATGAAAATCACTCATATTTATGAGGAGAGCTGAGCTCCACAGTATGCAAGCAATCAAAAGAAATATTTCACGTTCTAAGCACGAGAAGCCGGAGATGTTGTGCGTACCTGTTTGCGCACGTACTCTACAAGGAGCTCCAGATGCCGGGGGTCCTCGCAGTTCCTGTTAAAAAGGTTTCTCCAGATTGCTGCTGCCAGAACGTGATCATCAGACAAGATTCCCTAGAGAATGTACAGAGGGGAATTCAGAACTCTATGCGAGAGGGTCTGAATACAAGACAAGCGCGTTACTCTCCTTGGCACTGACAGTCCTCGCTGTCTCAAAGCCCACAGCTGCTGTGGGCTGTTCATATGTAAGGGTATCAACATCACTCTTTCCCAGAATGGGAAAACAACCCTGGTCTTAAATTAATATACAGAGCAGCCCGGCACAAATATTCTGGCACGTTAATTTGGAAAAAAAAAAACTGGTTCAGGGTATTCCTAATGCAGGAGCTGATAAATGCATTTGTGTGCTATGAAAGCTTTAGCATAAAAATGTCAGCCTTACAGAGAAGGCAGCACCGCCCCCCAGAACTGTGTGAAGCCCATGACACTTGGAAAAGAAAAATTAAGAGATATTTAATATAATGTTGCAGAAATGTAGGCAGGACTTTGCTAGTTTGCTTTGCTTCTCGATTTTTCATTCTAAATGAGAGAGAACTCCTCCTCCTCAAGAATATCGAGACTTTTCCACTTAAATCCAATATTAAATTAGATAAGAATCACATCTATGAGCACTTTTGGTCTAGATTCTCTCCAACTTTTATTGTATTTTTAGATATGTTATCACCACAGTCTGGTAACTCCTGTCTTCCGCTGACACACTTGCCAAAGGCAAGAGAGGACTTGAAAATTTTCAGTTAAAAATAGAAAAGGTCAATGTTTGTCCTTAACTAGACATTTAGCTTTTAACTAGTGTCAGCAAAAAAAGAAAAGGAAAGAAAGAAGAAAAGGAAAGAAAAGGAGGAAGAAAAGGAAAGGAACAGACACATCCTAGTTATACTTAAAACTAGGTTAAAGACTTGAATGCATAAAACTGTCCACAACCCTGTGAAGTTTACTTTTACAAGATACTAAGAATGCAAATGACCATGCCAAAAATAGTATCATCCTGTGAATAAGAGCATCTGAAGAGCAACACCCACTAGAGAAAAAAAATAACGACTAAAAGGGATGCTGGAATTGTGCTTTCTTCTTCAAAGTCCTGCAGACATTGTGCACTGTGCTGCTCTTCCTTCCCCACATATTAGATAGGCCCTATAAATACCCTCTCTTTGCTTTCAAAGTATAGCTGAGCACAATGGGATTCAGAGAGAGGCAATGGTTTGTCGATGGTCAAGCAGTTGCAGTGAAGCAGTACAAAGAGCAGTGCTCCTTTCCTGTCCCACAGTTTAAATCTGTGTGCTGTGTGCTTTCTCTTTTCTTAAAAGCACTAGAAGTCAAGGCAGAAGATATTGACAGTAACTAAAAAGTCTGCTTCCATAATATAACATTTCTCCACAGATATGTACAGCACATGTTTGACCCATCTGGAGTACTCTGTATTCAGGAAAATATCCTTCTTACCTCGTCGTATCCAAATAGAGCCGCATAGAAATTTTCTACCATACTTCTCAAATCTTCCTTTAGAACAACAGAATTAATCTGAAAAATAAAGCAGAAAACCATCTGTACAGGTTCTAAAGAGCAGGTGATGAGAAATTATTATCAGATTCCCTCTGAGCAGGCAAAGAAGCAACAGTGCCCTGGCCCAAAGAGGTTACGATTTAGCTGGAAGCGATGAGGTTGTGCAGTCCAACGTTTTAGAAGGAGATGCAATACGGCCCCGTTAGTTCTGCGTGCAAACGACGGTGCTGCTCGGAATGTGTAAGCAGCAGAAATATCCTCAGCTGACAATGCTGACATATAACTACCTGAGTGGAGAAAGAAAGGCAGCTGGGGAAAGGCTGAAGGCAAGGCTGTTCTTTCAGTGGCAGCATAGGCTAAGGTGATGAAGGGTCCTCCTTGATTCATTCACACAGGTCTTTTAGAAACTGGGAAGTTTTGCAACTTTTTTTGAAGCCTGGACTCCAGAGCTGGACGTTCTGTTATAGCAGAAGTGCTGTAATGCTAAAGAGAGAGGCACCATCCCTACCACTGCTCCTTAGTTACTTTTCAATATTTATTTTCAGGAATCCCATGAATGAGCTTCAGAAAGAACCAAAAGAGATCAACCGCTAGGTCCAGAGTGATGGCTGAGATGCCTCGTGGGCATTTTGCTCATACAAACTGTCTATTCTTTTCTACTTGTATCAGCAAAATCATTTCATCAACAGTTCCTGTGTGATACCTTCCTGTGTGGGCTGCCCTGGGTGACCCTGCTCTGGCAGAGGCGTTGGACTTGCTGATCTCCAGAGGGCCCTTCCAACCCTACCAGTCTACGATTCCTCTCCTGAGGGCTAAGCTACGCTTCAACTAGTAAAGCTTCTTTTTATTGAGTCTCACGAGAGATCCAAGAGACACTAAGCATTTCTTTCCTACAGATGTCACACACAACTTAGGTGTAAATGACAAGGCTGATTCTCCTCATGCCTGTGTACTAGCAGAACTTTTTTATTTATCTGACTGCATCTCAGAGACAGGTTCTACTGAAAAGAAACTGCAAAGAGGAATACAGGGTAGGACAGCAGTTCTACTACAGAATAAGCACTGCTGTCTTTGATATACAGCTTATCACACCTATGACAGCGTGAACCGCATGTCCTGCACACTGTTCTTAAGAGTACTCACCTTGGTAATTATGCAACAGTTTTTCTATCAAAATATTAATTAGTTTTTGTCATGTTAGCAGATCTCCAGTTCAAGTATTTTTCCATTAAACCACTATCTTTTTTCATCTGTTGATTTTTATTGCAATGGATGTAGTGTTAACACAAGGAAAATTGCTTTTATGTCAGTTACTCAGAGTTTTCCATTAATATAGACTATTAAAATTCATGCAGATATTTTATAGGCTATCAAGATTTGGAGACTGGTTATTACCGAATTAAAAAAAAAAAAAAAGAAGAAGAAAAAAAAAGAACTAAATATAAGAAATCAGAGGGTTAAATGATGACTGCAACTTCTGTAAGGACTTAATTAAATTTTTATTGAGTACATAAACTATGATGTCATTTCTACCCAACCATGCTCAAACTTTCTATGCATGTCAGAGATCGTGGTTTTTCTCAATAGAACGTACTTCTAAATAAGCTGCACTTCTACACCTCTAATAAGGGGGAGCAGGTCTCATGTAACACACTCAATAAATTATCCTTCCATTTTAAATAAACAAATTCCATGAGTTATTATATATTTGCCGCGCACTTTTTATGACATAATAAAAATGTTACCTCAAGGATTACTTAACACATACTACAAATGTTACAGCAGGCAACTGCAAGGGGTAAAGAAAACAAATAGTCCCATTACAGAGACAAGCCTTGGACTATACATCCCTAGGGAAGCAGCTTTCTATACTAAAAACAAAGAGCAGCAGCTTTAACTTAGCAAGAAATGGATTGATGAAGGAGATAACCAAGTTAAACAAACAGGGCAATAAATGCAGCTTAAAAGACAAACAGTCTAAAATATAAAATATTACTTTGGGGATGGAGCAGTATCTTAAGCAATAAAATTACACCTAAAGGAACATTGCAGTTTCTGAAGAATACAAGCGGTGCTGGTTAGGTACAAACACTGCAGGAAAAGATCTCCTTTATAAAATAAGAAAAAATGAGTAAGTCCAAATCAGTGTTTGTTGGAAAGGCCTCTTTTTAATCTTGTACATGTTCTCACCACTAGTAAGTTTCATGATCTGGTTGAGTCGTGATTCTGTTGACTCTTCCAGTTTGTTATTAAGAAGAAAAACTGATAAGACAATCCCAAGTGAGTCATTGCTATTAACAAGAAAAAAACCAACCCAGTACCACTGAGCTCTTCTAGGAACTGAGCCCCTTTGCCTTCTCTGGAAGAACCCATTGCAGAGCTGTCACCAGAATGAACTCACATACCATCGCCTAAATTGCCACCCAGAACGACCTCAGTTTAAAACACGGAATGCATTTTTTGGTACATCTCTCACATCTGCAAGACCTTTTAAAAAAAGGAAATGCACAACTGATGATCTTCCTGCTACACGTCACAACTCCGACTCCATTCCCCACCTTCTGCCTGCAGGATGACGTCAGCATACGACTGACTATTGCATTTTTATTATTATATTGCAGCATGAAATCTCATCTTCAGCCTTGAGTTTAATAAGCATCATTCAACAGCCAGCTGGTGGGTGAGGCTTACTGCTGTACTGGACATTTACAGTATCGAGTCTCAGTTAAAGTCTTCTAGAAAAGTAAGAGCTGGACGTGCATGAAAATAACTTAGGAACGGGCAGTTTATAAAGTGAAAGTTGCTATGGGATTAGTCCATATTCATGTCTTTTGTTGGAGTAAGAGCATTCTTCTGTAATCAGTCGCCTCCTAATCCCCACCTACCGTGCTTTGAGCAGTCTCAAACTGGGACACAAACTGGGAAATGGGCCGTAAAGCCCCCCACTCTACCTTCTACTTGCTAAGAGGCATCCAGTCCACAGGATCAGCCTAGAACCAGCTCAAGGTAAAGATCATCCCTGAGGAGCTGGGATGCTGGATCATGAACTATTTCACTCAGCAAATGTTGCCCTGTCATACCATGCTAAACGCTAGTGTAGACATAGCTGGGATGTCCACAGGCTACACTATTTGAAAGCACTTGAGCAGGAGTTCCATTCTGTTATGGCTGTTGCCAGAATGTGCTGTACCCTTAAGCTACTTTAACACGTTAATCTATCCTTAGACTATAAAGCCAGAAGGGACACTTCTAACTGTACCTTGTACAAATGCTAATCACTGAAGTTCATGCAGAAATTCCTCTCTTTAGGCCGTAAGTTATGGTTGAAGTAGATTTTTTTATGAAGAGAATTCAGCCAGGAGAAATGATTAGATCATAGAACCTGATCCTCTGCATATCACAGACCATTACGTTTCACCAAGTCCCCTCTGTACTAAGCTCAGTAAAAGCAGATCACCCTCACAGCTGAACATGTGCATCTCATTTCATAGCTGAATTTTCTGGCTGAAGTTTCCAGCCCCTCATTCTCATTATACCATTCCAGCTAGAAGAAAAAGCCTCTTCTGTACAATGTTATTTGCTCCCATCCTGGTGTGCACAGGACATCTGTCAGCAAAGTTATCTTTTCAAACTAAGATCAGGCTCTAATTTCTACACTAGGGTGCATTGATACGCTGCATCATCACCACACTCCTGGAGTGGTCAGAGCTGTAATAGCCAAGTAGAGGTTTATGGTGATACAGTAAAAATTAATCCATCTCTTGTGCAAAAGAAGTTATGCAGGTATTGAGTATGCTTCTGTTGGTATGACTGAGTCTACTCTGAGGACTGCTGTTAGCAACACTGCCAGGAACATCATCTGACTGCTGTTGACTCCTACTGACACTTCTGATTACCAGAGCTTTCAGTGTCTCCTGAAGGAGATACAGGACAAATCTTTCATGATAAAAAACTGTCTGCCCTCAAACATCTAGGGTTTTTTTATGCACCCTCTCTCAAGTTGCATTTGGAAAGTATTCCTTATAATATATAGTTTACATCAGTTATAAATAATATATAACCATATATAGTTATATATAGGGAGTTTTAAGTGTTTGCTGCCCTCCTAATAAATGCCCATGATGTTAAATGGGAAAAGCTGTAAACAGCCCTTTTACTTCCTCCAATAACACACCTATTGGAGTCATTTTGAAAGGACTGAGACAGCAGCCCGGATCAAAAAGATAAAATTGATAAAACAGATTAAAAATCTCTCTGTAGCAATGGGCCAGAAAGGCCAGTTCACTCAGGCAATCTCACATAGCTGTGAAATGACAAAGACAGTGCAGGAATTATTCTTCCAGATTTTGAGACCACTCATTATTTATCTGTTACTTTACCTGTAAACAAGCTTACTGGCTTGTAATTACATCTGTGAGTATCCATATACTGTAAAATATCAACTTTTCTGATAAATTTTCTAATTTTCTGATGAAAAGTAATTTTGTAATGCACCTCAGTGGATAATTAGCTTCAGACAATAGTCTTTTTTAAACCCATATTCAATGTTCAGTCACAATCTACTTCAGTGTTGTATTCATCTAAACAAAAGCTAAATGTCAGACTGTATCAGAATTGGTTCCTGCCAAACTCTTCAAGGCATTAAAAAAACCCCATGTTAATGGAAATAAAACCATTCACATGCTCTTCTTACATGGCTGGCAGAGCTCACTGACAACCCCTGAAGAGAAAGATCAGGGAAAAGACGTCAAGTTGCTGAGCTCTCTGGCTAGTTGTGCTGATCCTCTCTAAGGGCAAGAGGTTGTAGAGGGTTCTTCCTGTAACGTCTCTTAAAAAGCTGCCTGCTAAAAGCCTAAAAGGTTATGAAGGTGTTTCTGAACATGCCACAATCAAGAATTCAGCCTGATAAGCTGAAAGAAGGTTATCTAACCAAGTTTAAAAGAGGCACTTGGAGAAGACATCAGTAGAGGTAAATACAGTGTTAAGGTAGATACCTTGAGAACTTACCGAGAGCCTGTAAAATCTCTTTACTAGGACTAACCTCAGTAACTGTCAGTGTCACCCACAAGAAACACTGTTCTGGATCAGATCAAGGGTCCAACTAACATGGTACCTTGCCTTCGAGAGTGGCCAGATACACTGAGAAAAGTAAGCAGACTGATAAACAAGCTGATACACACTTCCTTCAAGTATTCTCCCAAGCAATTTCAGCTCAGGACAATCTTCAGCCCTTTGTATCTCCAGTAACCTTCAAATGGTCTCTATGTTGAGCAACTTGTCCAGTAAACTTTCTGCATCCACAATGTACTTCAGCAAGAAGTACCCTGATGAGAATCACCACTGAAACAGGTATCAGTAGTAGATGTTAAAAAAAAAAAAAGAAAACCAATAAAATTTGTACAACAATCTGCACGCTTTTAGCAGCTAGAACTCCAGAAATGGATCTTCGAGAGATTTTGTAGGAAAATCTCAAAAACCCCTCAGTTCAATGACTCAATAGTGAAGAAAAAGACAAACAGATTCTAGAAATTATTATGAAAGGAATATAGAAAAAATGAGGAACAATATTCTGCCATAAATACATAGCATGCCCACGTATAAAATGCTGCATAGATTGATCACCTTTTCATCTCAGATGAAAAGACACAGAAAAGACCTAGGTGATTAGGCACACGAAGAAATACTAGTTATAGTCAGGAAGAAATCAAGAGGAAGATGATGGAGAAGTAAAATCATGAGTGGTATCAAGTAGGTAAACAAGGAACTCAGTTTCTCATTAAAAAAAAAAAAGTAGAAAAAAAGTTGATAAAATGACCAAATAATACTTTAAAAATAGAATAAAAATACTTTCTCGTGAGATACAATTAAGTGGCAGAAGTCACTGCCACGGGACGTTAAAGAGCAAAAAATACAAAAGGACTTCACATTCATAGAGGGTTTCTGTTAGTAGATGCTAAATATGCTGGTCCTCAGGCAGCTCTCATATTACTCGTGACATGCCAAGAGAATATACCATGAGAAATACTGTTTCTTATATTTTTTACTAAATATTTCTTGTCCTTGCTAAGAATAGCGCGCTGGATCTTCGGCTGACATGAGAAGAATGAGTCCTGAGGCTGTTGGGTTTTGTTCATTTTCTGCTGATCTTTGCAGATATTGACTGGTATCTCTTCTGGGTGTCTCGTGCTGTCCTGACTTGTGACAAGACAGCCAGAGCTCACTGAAGAATCCTGGCTACCCGTCATCAGCTCACTTTGCTGACTAGATAGGAATTTCACCTGAAATACACCAGTGCTATTAAAAAAATTGCCACTTTTACCACAGCTTTTAGCTCTTCCCTCATGGGAAGAGGCTGCATTTTCTGTAGAAATAAGAACAAGAATGATCCCGCTCATACCAAATAGATCATCCTGCCCAAGGGGAAAAATAATAAAAAAATATTCTTTTTCCAAGAGTTTGGGACCAGAAGAAGTTTCTATAGGGAAGGAACAGCACCTCTTCTCCTGGAAAAATCTCCTCTGAAAAAAGCTGATTTCAATTCAAAACGGAGTGAGGATTGCTAGAGTCCATACAATTAGTAAGCAATTAACAAACCTAATCCTTGGTGCTACTCCTTAGTACTGAACCTTTATCCAGTGACTGAGGTCAAGATAAATGCAAATACTGTCTCACTTTCAAACTAATCTGTGTAGTGCCGAGCAGACCGGCTTATTTGTGTTTGCTCCATCAGACTTCCCACTATTTCCTAGCCCCGTCCTGTTCTTACGTGACCTGTCTGACATTCTCCCATCAGTTCCACACTCGGGTAAAATTCTAATTTGAAGTCATATTGCTTTCACCTTCTACCAATATTCTGCACCTTCTGGTTTCAATCATAAGCTGAGAAAAACTCGGTTTCCCCAAGCACTCCTCCTCCCCAGGGCTTCAAGCACATGCATGCCACAGAATAGTTAACAGTTAAATATTTTCTTGCCAATATTTTAAGAGTGCAGAAGGTTCCAAATTGCTGGTAAAATAAACAATGCCAGACTGTGAAAACTCCTGCCTGCCATATACTCTGATGTTAACAAGAGTTTCTTTATTACTGTAACCTTTCAGAAGCGAACAAAAATTATTTCTCTACCCTAGTTCTGCCCTTGAGTAAATGGCAAAGTAGGAAAGTGAACCACGAAAAAAGCTGCATGGTAAGATACTGTGAGTTTTCCATCTTACTTCTGTATTTCATTCAGACTTGATGCTGCTATGAATAAACTTCCAGAAGATCCTAAAAGTGTGGGCAAGGATTTAAAGAAGCAGAAATTTCCTTACACACTGCTAAATAATACAGATTAAACCTACATGGGGGCCATCTTCCCTTTTGCAACTACATAATAAACTGGGACATACGAAAGGGCAAGTTTAGGATGCTCTCAACGAGACATTTCCAAGCTCCTCGGTACATAGATCTGTCCTCTAGGGCTTTGCCCATGGACCTCCAATCATCACAGTCTCTGCCATTGCCTCACTTTTAAAAGATGAAGTCTTCAAATAGTATCTAAAAATACAAGGAATTACTAGCACTTTTAGCATGAATGAGACAAATGATTATACAGTGACACTCCATAAAACCACTGAGGATTCACAGGCCTGTCAGCCTTTTGTTACCTACTAAATACATTTGGAGTTACAGAATCCATCCCAAGCCATCTGAAAAGGCAGCTATCAGCTCTCCTGGGCTGCACCAAAAGATGCGTGTCCAGCAGGTCAAGATTCTGCGGCTCTGCTCTAGTGAGACCTCACCAGAGGTGAGATGTCCAGATCTGGAGCCAACACAAGAAGGACGTGGATCTGTTGGAGCAGGTCCAGAAGGAGGGCTAAGAAGATGATCAGGGGGCTGGAGGGAGCACCTCTGCTATGAGGACAAGCTGAGGGAGTTGGGTTTGTCCAGCCTGGAGAAGAGAAGGCTCTGGGGACACTTTCTGGCAGCCTCCCAGGATCTGAAGGGGGCAGGAAAACTGGGGAGGGACTTTTTATCATGGCATGGTGGTGGTGA
>JANHFX010001456.1:4640-14681 GCA_027560015.1 Chloroceryle amazona | reverse complement strand
GGCAGGCACTACTGGGACTCGATGATCTCCAGAGGTCCCTTCCAACCCCCACCATTCTGTGATTCTCTATGGGACCTTTTGTTCTTTAGTAGAAAACTGCTAAAATTCAGTAATTAGTAAATTGAATATAACCACTATTACCAATATATGCATCCTAGTTTTTCCTGACATTGAGGTCCATATCACTCTATTTCCTAAGAACAATTGCATTACTAGTTTACTTTTCACTTACCAGACATGAAGCTGAGCTACTAGAAACCATGAATTCAAAGTATCAGGCATGTGGCACCCTTGATGGGAGGAGGGAAAAAAAACAAAAAACAACAAAACTAAATATTAATATCAATTTCATCATGTTTTGCACCTAACAGAAATTCACTACACCAGAATCTAAATAGCAATCAAATTTCTGGCCCTAACTGGTATATACTTATCAGAAGCAAACATCATTTACTGTCATGCTTGTGTTTAAGCTCTAGAACATGCAGGCACAGGATGCTGTAGATTCTGAAAGATTTGATGTGTTTAGAACTGACTGAGATAACATTTACAGAGGGGGAAAACATTCCAAAATGGAGAATTAGAGAAACATGTAGCTTCTAGCTCAGGATGTCCTAAGGCAGTAGAGAATAAAAGGGAAGTATCAACAGATGCATTGTTCCATTCTTACACTCTTCCTCTCACGTGGGCCAGCGACAGAATACTCTGCTAGATGGGTCTTTGCTCCTACTCTGTCCCTCTGATTTACTACACGGCTGTACATCCCACAGCACTCTGGGTGCACCTTGTCTTCTACACTATGATTAAAACCACCTATCAACCATAGAAACAATTTCTCTTTCCAGATTTAGCTCTACTGTGGTAGTCACTGGGTTTCCCAGAGATGGTTTATCCATGTGCATGCTCACGCTACTGATCTGCCTGTGCTATGAGGATGTGAGGCTGGAGGTTTAGACTGTGTGGCACAGAAACCATAGTCCTCTTCCTCATGCTCGAAAAGCATGGACCTATGAGCTATGTGTGCATTAAGTCCATCAGTTCCTGTCAATCTTAAACCTTCCTCCTAGGAAGTCACCTCTGCATCTGTGTTCTGGAGAAGTTTGTAAGAGGAGCACCTAATGAGAAGGATCTGACACAATCACCTTGGCCTACTCAGCACTTGGTCTTCTGTAGCATTCACATGTAGCTCTAAGAAGGCCAGAGAGTATTCAGAAATGGACTCTCCAGCCAGATGTGCCCCGAGGAAGTCAACCTTCTCTTTTCTGTGTTGAATATATTCCTTCCTAACTCCTATACTTCTTGGGTCTCAAGCACTACCAAGGCCATTCACCAGGTTCATGAAGCAATACTTTTCATAGCCTCTTTCTTTCTAAAATGCCAACTGTGGTCAAGCAACCAGCAGCAGAACCAAGTAAATCAACAGTATTCCTCCCTCCTCAGAGATGACTCCATTAGTGCCTAGGAGGTGCCAAGCTTCAGCATCAGTGCCCATACATCACCTATGCCACCTCTAAACCAGCATAAAGATACTAACAGTCTATGTTTGGAGATTACACATAATTTCCCTCACCCCTTCTCCCCTCTTGACGCTCTCATTCCTATTAGAAATATTTTATGTGCCTAGAAATGACTACTTTGACCTAAAAGCGTGCCAAAGTATCTCTAAGTAGGGCAAGAGTACACAGTGCTTGCAGTAACCAAACCATTTAATTAAATGAAGGTTCCACAAGCAAGATTCAAACACTTAGTTCAATAGACAGAGGTTTCTCAAGTAGAAGGTACCAAGGATCAGTCTCCGACCGCAGAAATCACTCTTCAGTGGAAAGCAAAGCTCACACCTCTACTACTGGAAACATGAAAAGTTTGTAAAGACCTATTCAGTACCCAGGGTGGAAGAATTTTTTCTCTAACTAAGTGTTGCCCTTCCATTTTTAGAATTCATGTTTTAACTTCTATATTAGGACTGCCTATACTATATATTTAAAGGAGGGAGGATGGCTCCTTTAAAGCAACAGGCTTACCCTCAGATATCAGTTTTTTAAAAAGAATGCAATTCTAAAATTGAGGGGGGGTGTGTGGAACACCTTATTCTGGGAAATTGACTGGTGAGAAAGATCTGTGCTATAGTTAAACAGAATATTATTCCCTTTAGAATACAGAAAAGGTGTCTGATGGCAAAACTACCTGGGAGACTACTGAGATTATTATCAACTATCAATTTATATCTATTCTGCCCCCAGAACACATCCTATTCACACATCTGTGTACGATAAGAGACATGAAGGCTTACAATTCTGAAGAGGTAACTCTTCCTCCAGTTATATTCTGCACTTAAACTTCATCAGGTAAAGGATGCAAAACCTGAACGTGGACTTTCATTCTAGATCATCTTTACCACTATCACAACTTTAGGAAGGATGCAGTGGGATAATATCCCCTCATCCTGCAAAACTCCAGGTGCACTGTCTCAGTTTTCCCTTGAGTACAACAGGTAGCAAAGGTGCCCGGTGGGCTAAGGGAGACAGAAGAATCTCAAGTCCTCTAGGTAAACTTGGTCCTGTTGAGCTACTTGGTAGCCCCACTAGGAGCCATCTGAAAGGCTGTTTTGATAGGGCCAGCTCTTTATTACAGCAGGCACATGACAGTGGAGCAATTAACAGTTTAAGACAAACTGAATGTTATCCTCCACTCCATGTTCATCAAACATGTTCTCCTGCATAACAGAAAGTCTCTGACATTTCACTAGGTATCAGCAGAAATGTACTGACATCGCAAGATAGTCTAGACGACACGAAATGCTACCCTCTCCTGTCCTCACCACCATACCACCCAGTCTTTATGTCACCTCTGTCAGAGAACTACCTGACAAAATCCCCACACGTGTCCAAGCCCCACAAGGTCACATCGCAGCTGTTACTCATGCCCCGACAAAACCAAAGCGGGTCCAGAAACACTGACCAAGGCTCTATGAAGCACAGCATCTGATCACGCAGGGTTAATGAGACCACAAATGGGTTTACACATGTACAGTTGTGTACAGTTCCCAAGGCCAGCTCGGCAGGTTAACAGCTCTCACAAAAAGCTAATAAGCTCTCCAGAGACCAGAGCTGCCTCTATGCAGTTCACTTGAGTATCTCAACACCATTCAACTAGAGCCAAGAAGCTCTGGGGGCAACAAAGCATAAATACACCAATAGGTCTCCACACCATCAGCTTTGGCCTAGGGACACCCGTGCCTGTTGCATCACCAAGGGAAAGAGTTAGGAGTGAGTTGTTTCCCACCAGTCCCTCAGGCTGCTCTTTTTGGAGTGAGCAAGCTGCAGTCCTGGCTTGAGCAATGCCCATCATTATTTGATAAAGGAGCAATTCAGAACAGACAAATCCAGCTCCTGACTGACCTAGTTTAATGAGGACATGATGAATTGAACTGAAAGTTGGCTATCTTGCTACATACCACGTTCCCCTCTCCTCTTCAGTCGTGTACTTCTCACCACCTACTTTATGCCACAGTTGCTCTTCATCAGACTCTTCCATGTAGCACTTTAATTCACCAACACGGCAAAACAGTAAGTCAGTAAAAAACCAGGCCATTTTCTTTCAGTGACCTAAACAGTTCAGTGGAGGACTATTAAATTTAGAGCTAATCCCCCAAACAGCTACAGCCATAATTAGACAAACAGATCAGAAACTTCTTGTATTTGTATATTAAAGCAGTGATTTCTTTCACGCCACAAAGAAAGAACCCAACATCACAAGCATTCTTATAGTAGCAACGGGTGCATCACGCACTCTGCTAACCTCAGGGAAACAATCTTGCTCCTTACTTAACAACAGTCTCAAGTCAATGCAAACACGGGTTTCCCTGGGTGGAAATTCAGAGATGGACTGGCTACAACTTGTACTACAGAGAAAAAAAAAAGACCAAAGGAGTAATGAGGACATTCTGGAGAAAATGGTGAAGCCTGAAGGAAAGGCTGCCTGCTGTTTGTGATAGGTTTAAAGTTGGGGGAGCTCTGGGAATTTTCTCTTTAAGACAATATCAAGAACACAAGTGAAGTCATTTTAGTCCATATTGAGCTTGAAAAATCTATCCCAGTATATTTTTCACAGACATGTTTTGAAATTCCTTTACATTTTAATTCAGGGCAACATTTATGTAACTTTGTACGATTAACCTGTTAAGTAGAGATGGTGAAACACCAGTGAAAAACAGAAAAGCATTTATTTGAGAGGCAAATATGACAAACATAAGAGAATTTATCTGAGAAAGCCTGAGAGAGCACACAGCTGGGGAGAGGTGTGTGCACAGGAAAAATGAGGTTCTAGTTTTTTGATCACTAATGATGAATCCTACTGCTCACAGAGTTCTCTCACTCCTGCAACCACTGAAACCACATCACAATTTTGGAAAACCTTCTGAAAACCACTGGAAAATCTTGCACCACATACCACACCATCCTCAGTAAGCTCAGCATTAGATGAACACACAAAGATGTCACTTCAGCTGATCTTTCTCTTGAGGCAGCAGAAGCCCCAACCTGTGCTGGTGCATTGTAAAGCCTTAAGAAACTATTTGATAGCTCAGAAGTTCAGGTGAGAGGCCAGATCCAGGCAATCCAGCTAAATCACACTGACATCAGACTAAAATATTACAGAAGCTTACGCAGGTCTCAAAAACACATCTTCTCCATCCAACAGCCAGATTTGATACTAATAAAAGCAGCAACAATAGCTAAAAAGCTCTGGGAGACCTGGAAAAGCCATCCTTATTCAAGCCAATAAATGCTTAAAGGAGGCACTTGTGTCCCTGTTCTGATTCTACTCTAGCCAGTCAAGAGAAGTGTCCTGGTTTAAGGCTGTCCTGGTCAGTAAAATGTAGAAAGACTCTTTTAAGTTCTAGCCAAACCTGCCCCAGCCATGAGGAAGAGATACAGGTAACCCTGTGATCCACCGGAGCCTCCCTATATCACAGAAAGAGTTGTGCAATGGGGATGGTTCTCATGCCTGCATCCCAGTTACACTGGACCTTCTTACAACTGGTCATGGGACAGGGTAGGACACAATCTGACCACAGAAAAAAGAGAAGAGATACCTGAATTCTTAGTTTATCTCACCCTTGGTAACAGAAAAGGCAATATCCTTCCAAAGTCCAGGCTGTTCTGGGTTATACCTATCACATCCCTGCTCTTGTCTTTTTGTTGTCCTATTTATTGGTATAAATATATCAGATGAATTTGCATCAGAAGTTCTGCCAGCAGGGTAGTGGTCCAAATACCATCGAGTCCGTTACTTACTGTTAAAAAATTCCTCATAGTCAGTTTTCTCCACACAGCACGTGTACATGCGCAAAGCTGCTACCTTAATTTTCTAAAGAAAAAGAGAAGACAACACTTACTCATCATGAGAGCTAGTGAAAGCTACTGATTTTGTTAAATACACTTCCCCAAGAGATCTCTTTTGAGAGCCAAGATCCCTTGAGACTTTCAGGAGCACATTAAGCTATTAGATCTCCCAGGAATGACACAAGTACAATCAATCTTGCCTCGAGGCAAACAAATGAGGAAATGGCTTCTTGAATACCCTTCCAAATCTAGTTTAATATAACAGTGTTACTACAGGAAAAAAAAGCAATGAAATGGCTTTCATTACAGACACTGCCAAGATGCCAATTCACAATTCCTGGGTTTTTCCAATAATTTTAATTGATGTATACCACTCAAAAGTGTTTTGTATAACTTCAGTTTTAAATATGAAAGAAGTGACCTACCAGACACATCCTAAAAATATCTCTTTTGCTACATAAATTGACCAACTAAACTTCACAAGTGACAAAGGAATCTGAAAGGAGAATGACGTGAGGTATATTCAGGTACTTTGGCACCTCTAAGTTTGTTCTTGGCTTGTCATTGCACCAGAAACACTTTCAATGCATCATCTATAACAAAGACAGGTATGCTGAAGCTCCGAAGAGCACAATAACTGAATGCAGAGACTTTTCAGAGAAGAGCTGTCAGCCATTCCTGTTTACTAACATCAAAGGGAGAAAAATAAGAAAAATTTGAAAACTCCAGAGCCAATCCCCTACCTAAGCCAGGAAGCAGCACTGGGGTTGTTTGTTGGGTTTTTTTTTTTCCAATTTATTATTTTTAGTGACATATTTAGGAATCATCTCAGTGCTCACTGCACTACAGAGATGTGCATTATGCCTGTCAAATGGCACTTCAAATTACCAAAGTAATTATTCGTGTCTCCTCCAACCAAAAGAAAAATAAGAAAGCTGCAACTGTCTCCTGCTGTGGAAACACAGGAGCCATTATTTTTCTTGTTCAGAAATCTCAGGCTTCTGTCAAAAATCAAGTATACATCTAAACTTCTTGCATTGAAATCATTTACGCTGCTTACTGAAGTTCTGGAGGTTTCCTTTTTAAAATAAACGCTGCCTGCTCTGGGAGTAGAGATCTCTCCAGTGAAAGCCATTGACCCAGACCAGGCATTGCTACACATAAAAAACATATTGAAAAGAAAAATAAGGCAAGAAATAAAGGAGAAACTGATGAAATTTAATCGTGGAAGGTTTAGGGTGTAGAAGAGTTTTGGGGGAAGGGAGAAGAAAAATGGAAAAAAAAGCAGAGAAATATGAAAAAACTTCCCTAAGATCTCAGAGAGAGCACTGGCAAGGCCAAAAATGAACTCAAGTCTCTTGGGCCCTAACCACAAAATAACTCTCACCAAACCCAAGTTTCCTAGCCAAAAGCAGGCAGTAAAGAGCTGCAATTAAGGAGAACTCTGAATCAACACTTAGAGCTAACAAGAATCTTTATTACAACAATATGTACACAAGCACAAGGGAGAGAAACTGCTCTCTCCTGAGGTTTTGTATCACCTGATTAAAAGCAACTGATTTTAACTGAAATACCTAACCCCCCAATTATCTTTGCTTTGTATTTTCTTTCTGAGGAGAGAGATGCAATCAGTGACTTGTTCAGGTAAGTCTCAGAGGATGTCCATTATGCACTGTGGAGATTCAAAGCACCTTCCAGGTTTTAATTCCTACACAGTTGGGCTCAGCCCTTCTTTCAGCCTGCCTCTTCCTCTCACTCCTTTATTCAGTGTTCTAGTTCAGAGAACTGACAAAGTCCTCTGAAAATTACAGAATTTAATGTCATTCATTTAATTTTATTTCATTTCATTCAAAGAAATTACGAATTTGATCTCTGTTTTTTTCCTTCCGCATAAGGAACTCTCTCATTTAGTCAATGTTAATAACTCCTTTATGAAAGGACTACTTAAAAAAAAAAACCCAAACCAAAAAACAACACAAAACGAACCACTTAACCACCTATTTGTGACTCTGCCCTAGTCAGCTACTCAGGAACAGTGACTCAGGAAGCAATCTCAACACACCCCACCCATGGGGGGACCCACCTGTCATAGAAATACAGAACACTGACAAAAAGGTTCAGAAAAGGGCAACAAAAATCAAAACATGAAAGAGTATCAGTAACAAAACCAAGTTAGGCTAAGTCTCCTCGGTCCAGAGAAAGACTGATGGAATACGTGACTCTGTGAAATCATCACTGGAAGGAAGAATGTGAACATACACTGCAAGGAAACAACAATCAACATTTTTTTAAAGTCCTAAATTAACAAGCACTAACTAAAACCAACTGTACCTCTTCCTCCAAGGAGTACTCAAGCTATGGATCTCCCTGATGTTGAATGCTATGGATATTATAAACTTAGAGGAGTTCAAAGAGCAATTGGACAAATTTACAGAAGAAGAAAAAAAAATCCATCAATAGATACTACAGAAAAATGGCAATTTTCATCAGGAAGCCCTGAAACAGACAACTGTAGGCTGGAGGAGCTCATGGGACAAGTATCACTATATACTTTTCCTTCAATTAAATTCTTTCTAGGTAACTACAATTGGTCATTATTAGAGACAAGATGATGGCCTGTGTGGGTGTTTGACTCGGATAGTAAGGCTGGTACTGTGTTTGGTGCACAAATGAAGTGGAAAAAAGATACCAGAAGAAATTCAAGAAGGCTTAAGTGTCGACAAACTGAATTTATCATTCCTATTTATGTCAAAGATGGCACTGCATAGATCAAGGGAGCTTCAAGCTATGGATTATTAGTCCTTACATCACAAACCACGAATTTACCTGGAAAATAATTAGAGTTTTTCCATTAAGTACTGCTCCTATCATAAGAAAAAATGCGAGGGTTGTTTTGTTTGCTTTTTAGAACTCAAAGGTATCAACCAACCAAAAGAATTATGAAATGAATGCTTTACCCATCTGCTATACTTCAGTGGTCCTGTGAAACCCATTGCTTCTATCATCCTTGTGAAAGGACCCACTTTCTCTTCAGATTGCTGCACGGAATCCTTTGGAGAAAGACACTGTAAAATTGAAATATTGCATATGTCATTCTTAGGAATTAAATCTGACCAATCATTTTAGTTAGAAAAGCTACAGGATATTTAGGACTTCTCTGTAAAATATGTCAGTTTTTCCTATGTGACATCATTCTGTTTATGAATGCAAACACTGCATAACCAAACTTTTATCCAAATTTATCAAGATCATCAATTTCATCACCGTCCTGCTGAAAAGCTCCAGCAGGTTGTCATTCCCCTTACGGTTAAATGGTACTTGCAGAAAATCTAGATTAGGAAAGTATTTAGTCCCCAGTAATTTGCTGTGTCTGCAAATATGAAGATGATGTTCTCTTCCAGACTAACTACAACCACTGCTGGACTGATCAGAAATCTCCCTGGTGTTCTGCCTCTAAGCATCCTGGCAGTAGCAATCAGCCATCAGTAGCTATCCTTTGCACCTCAGCAAATAATTTCTGAAGAATTAAGTATGTAGTATAAACATTTTGTTATCAACAAAGTAGAATCATAGCATTACAGAATGCCTTGGGTTGGAAGGGACCTCCAGAGGTCATCCAGTCCCTGCTGAGAGCAGGGGCAGCCTCAACTAGAGCAGGGTGCTCAGAGCTCTGTCAGACCCACCTTGAATGTCTGCAGGGATGGGGCCTCCACCACCTCCCTGGGCAACCTCTTCCAGTGCTCCACCACCCTCATGGTAAAGAGCTTCTTCCTTACATCCAATCTAAATCCCCTCCTTTCTGATTTGAAACCACTGCCCCTCATCCTTTCACTCCAGGCCTTTGTAAACAGCCCTCTCCAGTCCGTTCTGTAAGGTCCCTTCAGGTACTGAAGGTGGCCGTTAGGTCTCCCTGGAGCCTTCTCTTCTCCAGGCCGAACAATCCCAGCTCCCTCAGCCTGTCCTCGTAGCAGAGGTGCTCCAGCCCCTGATCATCCCTGTGGCCTCTTCTGGCACCGCTCCATCAGGTCCATGTCCTTCCTGTGCTGAGGGATCCAGTGAGTCTACTGGCACGTATATGAACATTTGAGCTGATTTTTAGTACTTGCTCTTCAAGATTATTCCATGCAAAGTGGCACCTTGTCACTTCTAATACGTACAGGCAATATCTATGTTTCCCTTTTTAAAGGTAAGAAAGGAACATCTGCTCCCTATTCCAGTAACTGTTCTTCTTAGCTTTCTTTCCTCACTGGAAAGAAGCCCTCAGGCTTATCATTGGAACCTTCACCCCAGATAACCCAACTGTAACTGCACCTTCTTATGGCAGCACTTCATTTCCTGGAAAGCAACGGAGTGATTGTCTGAGATTACTGGATCCATTGTTCAGTCAATACTGAAACTTTTTTTATTAAAATTAAATCATCTCCTACGTGTTTTAGAAGTGTTTTGCTACCTGTATCTCTATAATCTCTAGCACAATGTACCCTCCAGCAATAAAACACCATCTGTATAATCTCTAGCACAATGTACCCTCCAGCAATAAACCATCAAACTCTTCTAACCTTATTTGTATTGGAAAATGAGCTGCTTTGCTGGGCAATGGCTCCATTGGCTTGAATGAATCCACTGTGGGATTTAGACAGGTGGAACTGGCCAGCCTTGTGTCTCTAGGAAAAAGGAGAAGGAAGGGGGAAGGGAAGGG
>JANHFX010001454.1:0-41843 GCA_027560015.1 Chloroceryle amazona | reverse complement strand
CCGCGGCCTTGTGGGTTTTGTTGGGTTTCGTCCTTCGCCTTTTCGGTAGGGACAGCCCCCAGCTAAGGACCTTCTTCACCTCTCCCCGCGGGCTGAGTGAGGAGCGGCGGCCCGACTGCCGAACAGGTGAAGAGAGACGAGCATCGGTCTCGGAGGCTGCTCGCTTAAAATAAGGAAACCGGGGTGAGGCGATAGATCAAGATGGCAGAAACCCTAGACCTTTTCTGGCATGTCCTTTTCCTGCCTCCCCTTCCCTCGGACGCCCTAAGAAAGGTCAGGGTAATGCTATCGCTCTGCTGAGGTGGATGGTTTCAGGAAGCACTTGACTTCCCGTCAGAAGCTGCGAAAGCAGCAAAACAAATGATAGTCGTGTTTTTACAGTACTTCCTAAATGGACGAATAATGGGTCACCAGTCGGGTCTCGCCCACGCGGGAGAAACCCTGGACGCATGCAAAACACTTAAAAACTTGACAATGTTACATTCCCTGGTTTTGGCCTATTCAAGCTGACATTCAAGAGCTCCATCACACAATTTCAGTGTGCTGTAGAATGCCCTAAGGGTCTCCTTTTTTTCCCCCATAAAAAGCTAGGTAGTTTCATGACTATTAAAATTATTGAAACTTATTAGCCAGGGTGCCTGGGTTTCCCAGGACAGTGCTTTCAACTTTTTCAGTCTTTTCAACAATTAAATAAAGGAGTGAGCATCCACCAAAGCATGGATTACTTTTCAATAGGTGACTGGCAGAAATCTGTCTCCACAACCAGGACTGTTGTACAGTAGGTTGTTTATTCAGTGCTGGACGCACGGGGGGTCACCCCTCCATAAAACGTGTGCACCTCAGGCAAACTCGTGCAGCTTTTTATAGGGTTAAACGTTTAATATTCAATAGGTTTTGTAATGCACCTATACATATGCATCATCTATCCCCGCTTCGCATGCAGATGAGGTCTCCTCCCCTTTGAGCAGGCGCAGTAATTTTTCGTGGTGGTCATCAGGGGTCTTGAGGATGAAGTAAGATGTCTTCCTCACAGCTAAACTTTTGACCCTGGTCTCTTGTGCATGCTCCATAGGTGCTTGGCAGACCTTTAACCCCCCTTCCCTGTTTTTATCAGAGCTGTCCATGCCTGATTCCTCCCCCTGATCCAGTAATGGTATCATGACCCTGAAAGATAACAATGGTGTTATTTTTACTTCTTGCTCATCCTAAAACTATGCGTTAGTTTCCCTTTCTCATAGGTAAGTCACTACAAAGTTTGTATACATCTCTTAACTGCAGGAAAAACTTTAGAATACAAAATGATCTTATTGATAGATGGTTAGAACTTCCACTGAAGTTTTTCCTATAGTTAGGTTATTCTTTGTTGTCTAATACAGGCTGACCTAATGCTACATCATCTTGTTTTCCTGAAAACTGTGGGTATATGTCTCTTAAGATTTCTACCCCTCAGTTGAACTTTAATAGATGGGCTATAAGCCTTCTAGAGGTATGTGTGTACGCACAAAAACATACATGATAATTATTTCCCTGAGAAATTGAACTAAATATCCAGCTCTTGAGTATAATGAAACATAGAAAGGATGATAGGTAGAAATTGTGCAGAAAAATGAACTATTGGAATTATTTTAACAGTTGTCCATGAAGGAGTTGCTGGTTTTCTTAATGCTGGAAAGGTGTTTAAATTATGGTGGGCTTTTACTTCAGGAAGTATGAAAATATTCCTTCTGTCTTCTGACAAGTAATTTTCTAAGAAATGCAAAAGCTTTCATTTGAGTTTTACCTCAGTCAAAAGTCAAATTAAATAAAAGTCACAAGAATCAGTATCAAAACTTTCTGTTTAGAGTTTTCTAAAACATTGCTGCAATTTTTTAATTTTTTTTTTTTAAAGTAGAGCTTTAGTATCTCCATGGTTGCTCCACTGTTTGCAGCAATCTTTTTTTAGCTTGCTAGGGAGAAAGTCAATAGTCTACAAGTGAACCTTTTCCTATGTCCCATGAATGCCATCGAGCTTTCACTACATCACGTAATATTAATACATCACATAATGTTAAAAAGCCTTATTGAGAAAATGTCAGGTTCAGCATTGCCAGTGCAGCTTTATTTTTGCTCTTTTTCTACTTTATCAGCTGCTTTACTTTTTCTGCAGTTGCACACTTAGTGCAGACTGAAAAAAAAAAAAAGGTATAAAAGGACTTTTTTTAAAACCGAGGGTATTGCACCCTCAGCAGATTTGCCAATGAGATCAAGGTGAGTGGTGTGGCTGACATGCCTGAAGGATGATGGGGGTGTCATCCAGAGGAACCTGGACAAGTGTGAGAAGTCAAGCCCATGTGAACCTCATGAGGTTCAACAAGGCCAAGTGCAAGGTCGTGCACCTGTGCTGGGGCAATCCCTGCTATCAGTACAGGCTGCTGGATGAAGAGATCGAGAGCAGCCCTGTGGAGAAGGACTTGAAGTTGCTGGTGGATTAAAAGGTGGACATGAGCCAGAAATGTGTATTCACAGCCCAGAAGGTCAGCTGTATCCTGGGCTGCATTAAAAGAAGTGTGGCCAGCAGGTCAAGGGAGGCGATTCTGCCCCTCCACTTTGCTCTGGCGAGACCCCACCCGGAGTAGTGTCTGGCTCTGGAGTCCTCAGCAAAAGAAGGGCATGGACTTGTTGGAGCAGGTCGAGAGGAGGGCCACAAAAATGACCAGATGGCTGGAATATAACTCTGTTCACTGCAGCAGGGTTGGACTAGCTGACCTCTAAAGGTCCCTTCCAACCCAAACCTTTCTATGATTCTGTGATGCTTTTATCTTTGGTATTACAAAAGGTATAAAGCTATTATTTTCTGTCCATTAGTATATTCTTTGGGACTGAAATCACTTTCCTAAGGAACATATACTTGATTTCCTAGAATACTTTATGTTTCATCTTTCTTATTCAGTTTCTACATTTAGTTTGTAGATTCTCTACCTCAAAACACATAAGTGCAAACAAGTTCCCATGTGCTAGCTGCTCTGAAGTAACTTTCCCCATGTCAACTCCTAGCCTAGGGCTGCTGTGAGGCCTTTCTCTTGCTTGTATACCATCACTGAATAAATATCATGGGTTTATTTCATATCAGGGTTTCAAAGTTCTGAGTTACGTGTTCAGCAAAAGAGTGTGCCTGAAAAATGATCATTTGAGCCAGTGGAATAAGCTCTATGAGCAGATTTACTTGTTAAATGCAGGAAGACAAAGGAGCAGGTTCAAAACTCATAAATCAGCTACCAGTCTAAACTCTAATGAAGTCAAAACAATGTATTAGAATGTCTAATTTCTGTCAGCTTCTGTATTTTATACTGCATCTTGTGTTCTGACTGACTTCCAGATTCTCCCATGAACCTGAAGAAATTTTAACCAAAAGAGTTTTGAATGTGATCTTAAAATACTGAATGTGTTTTTGTTTGCTCTTAGTCTTGTAAATGCTGATCTTTCAGCCTAAACTTCCATTCCATCCCCACAGACTTAATAAGAGAAGCCTTGCAAATTTTCCTCGCCTCTTCCCAACCTTTTATGAGAAGAAATGATTTTGTGTATTAGACTCCAAAGAAAGGCTACTCTTGTGGAAATCTGTATTAAAAATAGAGTGCTTACATGTTATGACAGCATGCCATCCCAGTACAACGACAGAGACCTCAAAAATAAACAGTACTTATCATTAAGATGGTTCCCTGTTGTATCTTTTTAAAGTCAGATGTTTCCAGTATGCAAAGAATTTATTTTGTGTGTAGGCCTCTCAGTATCTGATTTGCCTTCAGTTTAAAATAATACCTTGAATATGTGGTGCTTTTTCTGCTTTTCTGGTTATATAAGTGAACAGTTATGAAATAAAAATATAATTACATCATTGTAATGGCAGTGACTGTGAACTTCTGTTTATAAACTACACATGAAGCAAAACCATTTTCCTTACTGACTGAGACTGTAACTTCTCAAAGGAGCAGTGTTCAACCACCAATGTTTATCTAAGAAGAAAGGTGCACCCCAAACTTAGCTTTTCTAGAATTTGTAGTAGACCATAAATACATATATAACCCTATCTTGAAATAAATACACTACCAAAAAAGCATCATGGATTGTAGCGGACGGGACATTTGTCTACAAACTACAGCGTATGAGAAATATTATGGTGGGTAAGCAGCAGGCACAAATTTACCTGTGGAAGAGAGGAGAATGGAGGGGCTGGATGCGTGACAATATTGCGGGCAGTAAGGTATGGCTATGGGCTTACAGAGACTCCCACCCAGGTAGGGCTGAGTTTGTCCAACTTGTATGGCAGCAGGGAGGATCCTGCCATTCTTGGCCTGAGGGCTCCAGGACAGTTAACTGAACCACAGTATCATACTGTTCACTGCTCCACTTGATACTGCATTTTTTTCTTGATCCCTTACCATTTTTATTCACCATTGTCTTTTGTCTTTACTGTTTCCTTTTTCTACACTTGCTTGTCTCATCAGTTTCTTAGTAAACCATTTAAACAACCTGTATATAAAAATGTGTCATTTCTTCTCTTAACTGTGTATGTTAGATTCCTAGTCTTATACTTTTTAATTACCTTGTTAATAGCCTGATGGACTATGTATTCCAAATTAAATTCTCAGTAGTTTGTCAGTAAGGCTTCATTTTGAATACTTAATTTTAAATGTACGACACTGGCCTGCATCATATAATGCAGAGCAGCTTTAACAAGGCTCTTCACAAATGGACTTTAAAGAGCCTAAGTGTTCCTGTGGTAAAAGGCAAGGTCCTCACAGGGGTCTATAACTGACAATAGAGAGGAAAGAACAACATTTCGCAGTGCAGGATGTTACCAGTAGACTGTCACAGGAATCCATCTGGGACTCATCTTGCTCAGCGTATCCATGAATGACCTAGAAAAGAGATTGAAGAAAAATGACAAAATAGTCTCACATTGCCAAGTATCACGAGGTAAAAACTAATGTGAAGCACAAGGAGTGGCAGAAGAAACTTAGAGTGAGTGACTGCTGAGTGGCATAACAACAGATGGGAGTTCAGCATTGAAAACTATACAGGAAGAAAGTATACAGGAAAAGACTTTAACTTTACATCCTGGAGTTTCTACCAGTCCAGAAGAAAATCTTGTCTGTCACTGATTTCAAACCAGTCAAAAGCTGAAAACTATGCTAGGAGTTATTAGGAAGAGAATAGAGAATAAGGGAGACAACATTGTTGTGCCTTACTATAAATCCATGCTGCTCCTATGAGTTGATTCATCTTCTATTTCCAAAATGATAATGTGCCATAGAAAAAGATAGAAAAGAAAGGGAAGAAAACTGTGACCAAAGATTTTGAAAAAATTCTCTAGATGGATAAATTAAATAATGCAAAATGACTCCTCAGCTTAGGAAAGAGACTTTTCATGAGGGTAGTAAAGAGTTTGGTAACCTCATGAATGGCCTGGAGAAGATGACTATGGAGTGACTACACTTTTTCTCAGAACAAGAACTATCAGACAGAAAAATTTAAAATAGGGAAAAGCGGGTAATAATGCAAATGTATAATGGAACTCACTGCCATGAGATGTAGTGCAGGGCAAAAAACCCAAACAACAACAATAAAAAATGTTAAAAGAAATAAAAAATTCACGGTATTGTTTGTACAATGGCAACGTTAGAAATAACTTGTTCCTAGCTTGCCAGTGTCAATCTATAGTCTCTTCTAAGACAAATTAAAGAGAGTATTAAGTGTTGATAAATTAGAGTAATAGAAGAAAAATAATAGGACCCTGAAAAGCCCCCTAAGGAGCAATGAAAATCAAAGACAAAAAGTCAGTGTCTGAACAGTAAAAAAATCAAATAGCCTGCCCATACAAACTGTAGGGCCCCTTCCCATTTCATGTGGTATAATATTGACATCAGGAACAGAATGAAATAAGAGATCATAATCTGCTCTTTTGACTTAGGTGAAGACAAGATTGCACTCACATATTACTGAATTGTTATCATAATTATAACTGAATTGGCACATGACCACTTAGATTTTTTTTTTCTTAAGTTTAAATAATACCTATTTGCATGGTAAAGGTTTATTTACCTACAGATCAGAAAAAAAAACCTGTTCAGCCATTTCTGAATCAGGGAGGGGGTAGAAATGCTGTGTGCCCGGCTCTGAAGATTTTTATTTGGGTTCTAATTTGCCCTTGGTTAAATGGGATGTGTCTGAAGGGATTTTATTCAGTGGTGGAGGGTTGATAGGGAACAATGCACTAGCACACTTAAGCCACAGGGCTGGGTATATGGTCTGCTAGTGAGCTATGCAAGAATGGATGGCTGAACCCCACAGGCTCTGCTGAAACAGCCTATGAAGGTCAGCTAGTGTCATGGTTTAGGGTCAGGGCAGCCCCTTAGACCTATAACAGCTGCTCTCTGTTAACCCCCCTCCCTCCCCAAAGGGAAGAGAAAGGGAATAAGGGAGAGAGACTGAGTGATTAGAAAAGGAAACTAGAACAGCTTTAATGACAATGAAAATAATAATAAAAATAGAATACTGTAAAGAACCAGTATCAAAACCAGTCCCCACTGATGGTAAATACATCACCATCACCATCACCACTGATGCTGTGGAGCAGGCACCCAGGGGAGTCCCAGGCCGGGCCCCGCAGCAGACGGGAGCTGTGCTCAGGAGCTGGATTCTGGTACCGGATTCAGGAACACACTGATTGGGACCGAAGGCAGAGCAGACAGAGTCCTTCTTGGATGCTCTGAAGAAGAAACCAAAGGAGGACCTGAGCCAAGCCAAGCAAAGCTGGCAAAGTAGTCCAAGAGGGGAGACAACCCCAAGAGTCCCTACAGTGAGCTGTAGACCCTCCAGATCCCTCTGCTTTATACCAAATATGGCATATATGGGATGGAATCCCTCATTGGTCAGTTTGGGGTCAGCTTCCCTGTTCACTCCTCCCCACAGGTGCAGCCTTTCACTTTCTGCACCCCCCAGTGTGGTGCACAAGATCCATCAGTGGCCTTGGTCAGCACCCCAGCCCTTGGTAGTGACTCTAACCATGGTCTGTTATCACTGCCAGCAGCAGACAGTGTCTATGAAAACAGGCTGCTACCTTCAGACAGTGCAGTGAGTTAGAAGAACTGACCTGAGAAGTAAAATCACTGAACAGAACCATCTCTGTTTTCACCCAAACCAGGACAGCCAGCAATAACTCTGAGCAGCCTTGACCCTCCCAGGAGATCAACTAAGTAATGGAGCCCCTATACCAGGGTCCTCCTCATCCCTCTCTACAGCTGCACAAAGCGTAAGAGGCTTGTTTCCCAGGCTGCCCTCCCTGTCTTTCTTCTTCCACCTCATAAATGACTCACTGACTGTTCAGCTTTCTCACTACACTGTCCATCAAGTATTTTATAATTAATATTTAAAATCATCTGCCTGTTTATGAGGTCCTGAACAAAAACTGCCTTGGGAAACAGGAATTTACACCCTCTGACAGTTCTTTGGAAACACTGTTTATCACTGAGCATATATATATTTTTTAATGCAGTTATTTCCTACCGTTGTCCAGTTCCTTGGCTTCTCCATGGAAAGATAAGTCCTTGTTTGAGCAGACTTCTTAGAAAGGAAAGCAAAAAGGACTGGGCATTGTTCTCAAATGAGAACCCACATTCAGGATGACTCAGAGTGCAGAAATGAGCTGTAATTACATCTGTGGGTTTTCATTCACTGATTTAGCTATTTCATAGTCATAAAGATTGCCCAGAAAGCTTCTTTTCCATAGGGCCTCATTAAGGATATTCACCACACCCATATTCTGACATCCTTCTATGGTGCTGAAGGCAAAATGTACATTTCCCTGTAAATAACAAAAATTATTCTTGTGTTGTCCAGGACTGTCATTTTTCCTGCCTTTAATTGTGCTTGCTCTACAAGATTAGTTTCTAGTATGCTTTCAAACTATCTTACCCTTAAAAAAAAAAAATCGAGTTTTTCTGCATTTCTGACAAAATTTTGAAATTTCAGTTTTTGGTGGAAAGGGGGTCCTTTCTACAAAGTTCATGATGGAGCCTTTCTTCCTCTCAATGTACCATGGGTAACCCTGCAGCCATGTGTTTATGCCAGCAGAGGAAGCTTGCATAGCTCCAAAAACACGCAGATTGCCTTCTACAGCTAGACTTGGCAGTGCACTTAAGTACTGGTTCAACAAGCTATCTTGTAAAAAAAAATGGGTTTTGTCTATTACAGAATCAGAGTTCAAAGTTCAAACAATGACATTCTTCTTCAGTTCTTGTAAAGGCTGGCGGAAAAAAGAAAATGGCTATTACATTATGTTCCCCAAAGAAAAATCCAGTATTTTGCTATGTTTGTATAAAGCGTGTTGTTCTATATATATTTCTCTTCCTGAAGTGATGTATTTCATATCATTCATAGAAAATTGCAGGGTTTTAAGATTCTTATTAATAAGAGAAAATTCACTTTCTTGTAGGACTGAGAATCCTAATGGATAAGCCGGGATGAGGCATGAAATGGAAGAAACATCTCAAGTGTTTATTAATAATAAGCAGAGTATAAGTGCCTGAAAATATTTTGGTGTTCCAGGAAGACAATTAAAATTAGATGGGGACCTAGAGCTCATTAAGAAAGATGAGACTGATCATACTGCACTGTGCCTCTGCCCCCAAAGAGCGTAATTTCATTAAATCTTGCTTTTTAGAAACCTTTCTCTTAACCCCTTGTTACACAAGCCAAACATATGCAAACATAAGAAGACATCCCTTCTCTATCTTCTCATATTTCACATTTTATAATGGAAACATCAATTCGTATCTCAGATTAATGTCTGTGTACACAGCAGACTAGCAAAGTCTCCAGACTAAATGGATCCATTAAGGGTGACCCTGTTATTATGATGAGATGCAATAACCTCTATCTACGTCCCTAGACAGGCCATGTCACCACAGATCTAAAAGGTTTGCTTGCACCACAGTTGTCCCAGCAGAAAAAGTAGCAATATATCTCCCTGATAACTGATACATAGCGATCTTACAATCAACTGCACTATTTCACTATTTTAATTCAACAATTACCACATTTTACCTTGTATTAATCTCGTGAATTACCAGAACCTATATGCAAAGTCTTGTGCTGCCAGAAGTGTATTGTATTCACCACCAAACACAAAAACATGCAGATACTTGCAAATTTCAATTGTCAGACTATGGTGTTGGCAACAACTGAAAATCATTGCAATGTGATGGGTTTTTTAGGGTACAGCTTCATATTGCTCTTAATCCCATTGAACTGCAGTCTGCTGCCAAAGTGCTGATCCTGCTCTTCCTTTCTCCCAGCCCGAGCTCCTGTCCTTGCATTAGTAATCACATGCCCATGTGGTGACTTGGATCAGTTCACTGATCCCACGGGAAATGCATCCACATCCTGTTGGATTATCCTCCCGTGGCAGCAGTCTCCGGGTGTCATGCAGCAGGGACACCATGTGTGTGGGAGGGAGGGAGGCCAGCACATCCCATTCATTGGTAGCCCACAGTTAGCTCAGATGAGATAGAAGGTGAAACTCCATCCAGAATGTCCTGTATGGAGTGGGATGGTGGCTCCAACTCTTTCATACCACAAAATCCACCTTCTCAGCTTGCAGCAATAAATGCTCCCAACTGTGGTTTAAGCCCAGAGCTGCTTTCCCAGAGCAGTCAGTCTTTACAGAGCAGGTACAGAAGCAAACAGTGGAAGGATGACTTCGCTGCCACTAAACCTCTTTGCTAGGTAATCGGAGACCCTCAGTACTTAGGAAGACAAGAATACAGCTTCCCAGCCCTAAAAATTTAACACCCGAGAGTGAAAAGCCAGAAATCACAGATAGCCCCAAAACCATGAGTTTGTTATTTTGGGAGAGTTTCTATTAGGAAAATAGATTATAGGTTGTAAGCTGTTTTCTAACATTTGAGGCTACCATTATCCCCACTGAGTATATGTATGGGACAGTTACTGCCTATAATAACTTTGGCCGCACAAAAATGTAGGTCCTGTGCATGTGCCTTCCCATCTTCCCCATCATTCCCATCCCACAGCCTTCTAAAAGTAGTTACCCAATAACACACGGTGCTCTGACATGCTCCAGCCATCTTCTACCTCCTCCTGCAGACCTCCTTTCATTCACAAAAATCTGCTGCAGCCTCCCACTTGCACCAGACCTTTGGCAAGATACCAAAGCCTCGCACTCCTTTGGCATCTACAGTTGCCAGCTTGGTTTTCCTCCCGTCTTTCTCATGAGAGCAGGCTTCCTGGCAATTTTAGGCTGAGCATACCTCTTCTTCTATCCAAGATAGTGGGTACCTGACGCTTTACTTGCAAAGAAGAGCAAATTTTGCTGCTCCACATCAGCACTGGTGTTCTTTCCTCCTCAGCAGTAAATTTACAGTGGGAGTTCTGGAATGTAGGCTCATGTTAACATTGCAGTGGAGTAGCAGAGATGCACAGATTTCCCATCCCACTATCTCCTGATAGCAAGGGGATTTGCCTCAGCACCATAACTACTTGTGGAAATGGTAAAGCCAGAGACAACCATGCTAGACACTTTGTATACAGACTTACATGGCATAATTGCAAATTTCTGCTCCAGTCAGTATGCAGAACTCGTGTAACCAGTCTTCTTCCTGGATCAGGTTCTAGTGTCTTATCTTAATACTATTATTGTCTTACACATCTACTCTCAGTTTTGCTCATTTTGCTTCTTGCACCTAGAATCCTGCCCCAAACAGCACCTTCCTCCCAAACTGTCTTGGTGTAAACCATGACCTTCCCTGCCCTTCTCTTGAGAAGCTCTCCAGTGCCAACTCACCACCTACCTGGATCAGAAAGGGAAAGGTGCTGTAGCTACGTGCACTGAGGGACACAGGCAAAGAATACTGATACCAGGGGAAAAATTCTAATTAACTTCACTGGACTTTTGATTTTGATTTAGCTAACTTCTGTAGAGATTATTTTTAAAGCATTTCAGTTCACATTCAAATGAAATTCCAGGCTTCCAAGAACTGTATATGAGGATGAGGGTGCAGCATCACTAGGGGTTTTAACTGCTCAAAGATTGTGCCTCCCAGTACTACCTCCTCCTTCAGCACTGCATCGTTTCATATTAACTTAATCTGAGGTGGAAACCACACGTCTTCCCTACAGCAATCCTGAGCTGAAGTTTTTTCTGGTTCCCATAGGACAGACACAGTGGAGGACAGCGCAGGAAGCATCAGCTCTGGGGAGAGGGATCAGGGTGCAGCAGTCTTTGTACACAGATCCTGGGGTCCAGCCGGAAGACCTGGTTAGAAGTGCCCCAGGAGCTGCCATTCAGTGACTCCTAACTCCTCCCGTCCCAAAGCTTTGGCACACAATGTCCCAGATTCTCCCACTTCAGTCCTTCTCAAGATATTTCAGCATGCTATGCCAGAATAATTCAAGTCTCTCCTCCCAGCAGTCCTGCCTTCCAAAGCTCTCCCATTCGAGTCACAACTCACTGTAAATTCCTTCTGCTTTGAAGACCTCCTCAAGATCAGTTCCCTGAGAACCCCTCAGATCCTCCTCACAGTCCTCTCTGCCCTTGCAGCAACAACATCCACAGCCCCACAGGTTCCCTATTGCCCTCCCAAGGACTATAACAGCCCTATACCCAAAGCTCTTTCCTAAGCATGCCTGAGTCTGACCCCAAAGTTTGCAGGATAGCTCAAGAACCTGTTTCTGTATATGCTTGAGAAGACATCAATGTGAAAAGAGTAGCATTTAGGAGAGGTCTAAAACTGAATGTCATTCAGGAATGAGATGTGCTTCCAGCAAACTCCCTTAATGGACTGTATCCAGTCAGCATGGACTCACCAAGTGCCACCTCAGAATGCTGGGGCTCCTTCCAAATGTGTTGACTATGGCTTTCTTAGTAAAGATGGGTCTGGAATGAGCTTGGGAAGTCACCCAGGAGGCAGGCATCTGAAATCCGTGTGTACTTAGTCTGTCAGGATCAAGTGTACATTCAGCCCAAATTCTGTGTCCACTTCAAAATAATCTTTTGCTGTAGTGTCTCTTCATCTCTGTATTTAACATGGTGCTGTTTTCTCTGGGGATCAGTCTGCTGTGCCCACAGGAGCCAATTTTGCTTTGTCTGACTGACATTCTGTTCAGTTACAAAGTCTCCCCCAAACCTGCTTGTGGCTTTGTTTCTTAGGGCAGGGGTTCATGGCCCAGGTTTCAGTCCTGCGATTAAATTGGATCAAGTGCACTATGAAGATGTACCCAGTGATTTTATCACCTTTTATAATAAGAGCATTGAAAGCTGCAGCACAGTAGACTTTATTCTTGTTCTTTTATGTTCTTCAATATCAAAATCTGGGTTTATAATACCACATAGAATTTTGACACTTTTAGCAAGTTTTTAGAAGTTTTGAGGAGGGATGACTCCCACCAGCAGTGCCAGGGCCCACCTCTTGTTTAAATCCATCCACATATTTTCATTTTCCAAAACATAGAGCAGCCATACGGGCTTCAAAAACATGACCTACGCAGGAGGTATTTTCATAGGGTAACCTGAAGCTTGTGACAACTGCGAGTAAAAAAAAATCATTAAGTGTGGGATGCAGGAGGGTTTTCGGGGAGCCCCCTCCCCCTTCCCAGCCTCTGCCGTGTATTTTTCTGCCACCTGGTGGCAGGAAAAGAGCGGCTGCTCCCAGGGCTGGAGGAGGGTTTGCTAGGACCCTCGAGCTGAGATTTGAGGAAGCTTTGCCCGAGCAAAGCCTGGAGTTGGAAAAAAAACAACAAAACCAAACAACCAACCACAAACATTGCTCGTATTACCTAAAAGCTGTAGTCCCAGACTGGTGCTTTGTTGCAGAAAGTCCGGTCTGGGCAGAGCAAATAGGTACCAAGCTGTCTCAAGGCAGGTTGGAGATGGCTCGGGACTTCTGCAGTTCCTCCTGTTTCTGCTAGGCTCCATGAGCTGGAATTAGGTGGTACAGAGCAGTACCTTGAGTCTGCCTCCCACTGCCAGAGTTGCAGCAAGTTAAGAAAAGGAGCAAGTTCATCATCTTCATGCTATGCATAGAGTCACTGGGAGAGCCATCTGCTCTAAAGCTGATGCAGTGGAGAAATGATGAGTCGCACTTGCAATAAAGAATGAAAACAAGCAAAAAGCAATCGTACCTAAAACACTCCCCCCATCCCAGCCTAGTTTTCTGTAGCTTAATCAAGAATGTGATGGTGAACAGCCACAGCCTGGTCCCAGACAGACAGAGGAAATGGTCTACAGCAGTAACTTCTTGCCCTGCTGTGACAAAAAATATCATGACTATTAGCCTTGCATTCCTGTTTGCAGAGCAGCAGAAGTTGAGGGTGTGAGTGTAAGGACCTGAAGGTCCTCTCACCCTACTCCCTTTTCCGTGCTCCATTACTCAAGTGAAGTCTTCCTCTTCCCTGTGCCCCCCAGGTCCAGCATTCAGTGAGGCCCTGCCAGCAATGGGACGTTCATGGCTCTAACTTTACTCAACTCCTGCAGCAGGAGCTTACTCCCCACCCTCCCCTGCATTCAATGTCATTAATTCAGTTAGGTGGTTCCAGAGCTGATCTCAGGCTCTGCACTGAAGTACCAGCCTAAAGTAAAGGCTGGTAATTGAATTAGCCTTTACTTGAAACATTTTTTGTAAGATAAGACCTTTAGGAAACTGGGCCGCCCTTTAAGTAAAAGGCATTTCCAATTTTTACTGGCAAGTAACCATGACATGGCTCCAAGTGCACTGATATATTTTTTTTAAGTTTATCAGGCTGGAATAAAGTGGGTTTTTTTCCCCAGCTGTAAGGACTAGATGTTCAATTTGGAGTAAAAAATGCCCTACCCAGGCTATGATGGAAAGAAGCTCTGACAGGAATATACGCTGCAGTCAGCTGAGCCTCACAGGAGGACAAACACTATTGCACATAAGCAGCTGAAATTTCATCTTAATCTCATGAGGGTTTTATTTGCCACTAACAGCAAAAGCAGGTCAAACAAGGGGTTGCAAGAGCAGCTTGAGAGCAAGTGCTGTGAGAGTGCCTCACTATTTCTTGCCTAGCTCTTGCATCATTTTTATTATTTTTTATTTATCTATGCAGATTCCACAGCTTCAATTTTTATTTCCCCCTCACGCCCAAAATACAGCAGTGGTTGTATAGAGACAGAACCACTTTCACCATAGCCTTCTTATGAGTATTTCAAGAAGGTCTTACAGCCCTTCCAGCACTGCAGGGAAAGACAGCCTTTTTTTTTCCCCAGTATATCTGCTGGAAAAGGCAAACCTACCTGAATAGCTTCTGCAGCAATTAGGCTTAATGTAGAAGGCAGTCAGTGAAGGCTGTAACACTGCTTAAGACTGTCAAAGCTGTGTTTGCTGTGTCAATGCAAAAGGAATTAACATGTAGTTTCTACAAGATGTCCCATTGTCAAAGGCTTTAGGCTCCGTATCACATTGCAAGTGACTTTTCACAAAAGCACAAGTGGCTTGGCTTTCTCCTCTTCAAGTGTATTTGTGATTTGAATTGATTTAGGTAAGCAGATAGGTCCTGCTTTTCTCATCTGCCTCTCCCCCTGCAGTCAAAGCAGCTGTTAAATTCCCTGTGACATCGGCTTGTTACCCACCTCTGGGTATTAGATCTTTGACTCAGATGAGGAAGGAGCACGGGACTAATAAAGTTTAGCAGCAATAGCCGAGAGCTCCTTGAATTGGGGGCTCTCTTGTTACCTTTGTACTGTGCTAAATTCCACACAATCTTGTCCTGCAGTGATGTCAGGAAGAACAGCAGTGACTGAGGGAGGCTGGAAATGAAGCATCGCTGATTGTCCTGAACCACCTGCCCAGGGAGTAGGATGATTTCAGTTGTTACTTCCCCTTTGATAATTTGTCTCTTTCCCTCTAATACATGATCCAGTTAACTGTAAGTCAATACTCTTACAACATCTTCCATTATTTTGGTGCAACACAAGTTTTATTGCTATTTTTTATTCCAAACATCATTTGCCATTGTCTGTTTACCTGAGAGGACACCTCATTAACATATTGAATTAAGAACATAACAGGAGTTAAAGGGGTAGTTAACAGGCACAACACATGTCCAGGTTACTGCCGTGTGGAGCACAGACAGCATTTTAATGTGAGCAATGCCAGAATTTTGCTCCCATTATCCATAAGGAAGTACAAAAGAATTTAAGGCACATGTGACCTGCTGCTTTCAAGTAACAGTGAGGCTAGAGTGGTCATGCAGACAGCTTGGCTTCAATTACTATTTTTTGGCAATACTTGATTCTTTCATGATATAAAATTGAAATGCAGTATAAAAATAGATCTTTTCACAGGGTTTAGTAATGGCAAGTGCAATTTCAATATTTTAGTGCTATGGTATTTAAGCTTGAGGTACATTAAAAGTGCAAATTCTGCTGGAGTTTCTTCAGGATACCATACTCAGCAGAAGACAGACTAATCTTTTCCTCTTGCTTCCCAAGAGAGACTGCATTTTCAGTTAAAACAGTTTAACATCTCCCATGAGACTATTATCCAGAGGTGTTACTGATACCCCGATTCCTCTTACTGCAGGTATAGTTAATGGGATACCATAATTTACAAACACTCCTTGAATACACGTTTTACATTTGAGACACAGCTTCAGACTGGTTTTCATAGACTTGATCCTTTTTGGCTTGTTTCTTTTCTTCCTCATCAAGTTGGGCTTCAACTTCATTTGGATCCACGTAAGTGTAAAAATAAGCCATAATAGCAAAAATGATGCACACTGCCAACAACAAGGCAGCAAACAGCACATACTCTGCCCACTGTAAAAAAAAAGCATAATTTATCCATCAATATTTATTCCCCAACAGAATTATACCATTCTGTTTGCAAGAAATTAAGTTAATTCAGCATGTGAAACTGAGCATACATAACAAGTATCATATGACTTATTGGACTAGGTATTGGATGTGCATAATACATATTAAAGCAACTCTGAATTGAGGCCCTTTCAGAAGTTCTGTTTTCATTGAAGAGAAGTTCTGTGAATGCTGTAAGGTTCTAAAATATCCTTTTCCTGGAGGCATGGGAAAAGACCAAAAGACTGAAAGGGAAACTGAGCCCCTCCTTTTGGTCAGGTAATCTCAGTTTCAACCATGTTGGCAGTGATCCTGCTTCCACTTAGGTCAGCAGTAAAAAGTTTCTACAGACAGCAAATGTAGGCAGAGCACAAGACCAGGAACTCAGGTTTCAAAGTCCAACCTCTACCTGAAAAGCCTTGTCTCTGAAGCCCTCAACACAAGGAGGACATGGACCTCTTGGAGTGAGTCCAGAGGAGTAATCAGAAGGCTGGAGCACCTCTCCTATGAGTACAAGCTGAGACAGTTGGGGTTGTTCAGCCTGAAGAAAGAGAAGGCTCCAGGGAGACCTTATAATGGCCTTCCAGTACTTGAAGGGAGCCTACAAGAAAGCTGGGGAGGGACTGTTTACAGGAGCATGTAGCAGTAGGATGAGGGGCAATGGCTTTAAACTAGAGAAGGGTAGATTTAGATTGGACATTAAGTAGTAGTTCTTTACTATGAGCGTGGTGGGACACTGAAAGAAGTTGCTCAGGGAGGTGGAGGCCCCATTCCTGGAGACATTCAAGGTGAGGTTGGACAGGGTTCTGAGCAACCTGCTCTAGTTAAGAGATGTCCCTGCTCACTGCAGGGGTGTTGGACTGGATTTTTATTTTTTTTTTTTAAGGTCCCTTCCAACCTAATGCATTCTATGATTCATGTTCTTTCTGATTAATTTATCTGAAACCAGGACTGCCAGACCAATTTCAAAGACAGGCTTTTCCTTCACTCAGATACCCCTTTGATTCATTAGGAAGCACCACTAGTAGTCTAAAGAAATTCTGTCCAAGTGCTCTTTAATAGGAGAACCACAGCTTCCACACCCCAAAAAATGAGGTTTGAAACCAATGGAACCAGAAGGGATGCCAAAGACTGAGATATGCAGGTGAAGGTTCATTAGCAGTGAACCAAGTTTTAGTAGAATTTAATCCCATTAGGCTGAAACTCAGCCCAGAAGTTCACAGCCTTTCCATACCAGGAGAAGCAATTTATTGTAGAGATGACAGAAACTGCTGCTAGCAAGCAACAGAGCCTGACAGAACAAGAGTTGAGAATGGCAAACAGATAAGAGGTAGAAACCTTTGTTGAGAAAGTATTTGTTCAAGTTGTTTAAAGTTTTGTGTGTGTACATGTACACAGACACAAATGGGAAAGTGCTGGGGGAAAGTGAAACAGACAATTTAGAAGAGGCTCCAGGAGACAAGTTACCACCCTGTTGTCACAACCTTCAACACTAGTTTAATCCAAATATACTATGAAGATCCGTAACTGTGTAACTTATGCACTCTAACGAGATTATTCAGGAAAGCACTGGTTCTACAACTGACTGTTAACACTTGTGCAGGTAACACTAACCTCCTGTATTCCGATGATAAATGCAAATCCACCATGATGCTGATGTTCCAAAGTTCTGATTAAGGATTGAGACATGACTCCCCCTTGGATTAGAGCTACTTTCTCACCATGTAATATCATAGCAGACCGATTGCCTCTATGCTTACCTGCTCACTGAGTTTGGATGCTCCAGCCACAATAAGGACAATTATGTTCCCAACAGCCACCGTCAGCAGCCATCCTGCCTGAAGCACTGCCTTCATATTAGATGGGGCCTAAAAGTGAGCAGTGTTTAATTAAAAATTAAACTTATTTTCTGATGTTTCCTACATTCTTTACATTATAACAAACACCGGTTCTGTGGGAGGCAGAGGAGAATTTCTTGGTCTTTTTTTATTATTAAAAATTGCTAGAGAATTAAACAGGCTTGGAGAAGGCTTTGAGGAGCAAGAGATTACTAGCACTAAATATAATGCCTTTTACTTTGTACACACTGAGTAACTAACAGACGTTTTACATCTTGGGCACACGTGGTACACATTATGATGCACTTCATTTCTTCATTTAGACTAACAAGCCACATCTTACAGTGCTCCCATCAGTGTAGTTTATAGACTCAGAATTAAGGGAAGAAATAGACACAGCTAATAAGAAACTAGTTAGACAAAATGAATTAAAACTGTATAATTATTCTACTGCTAAGGACTGTATGGAGCAATTTGGCATGGAGATAAGGTATCAGTACTTGTTTATTTTATATTTGAGGGCTCTCCAGTTTGGTTTTTACAGCAGCGGTAAAATTCTACTTATTTTCAATGGAACGTCACATGTGAGAAGGAGATTTCAGAACTGATGGCCAAGTTATATCAAAGGATATAAATTCAGCATAGCTTCATGCAAAACATTGAATGTTAATCAAACAAGGTCAATTTACACCAGCCTACAGTCCTGCTAGAGAGCTCTAAAGTACATAAGGGTCCAAACAAACCAGCAATATGGAACCACCATTTAAAAACCAATAGATCCTAGAAGATCTGAGTTTGTACCAGCATTCTTACCAGAGTGAGAGTTCTGAAGAGCAAAACTTACCTGTGAGTATGAAAACTCCAGCCCAGTGACAGAGAAGACTACTTCTGCACATGTAAGAATAAAATACTGAGGGATCTGCCAAGCCATATGGACTGTATTGGGTGGGATATCCTCAGAATATATTACACTAAGCTTCTCTGCAGTACACTGAAAGTTAAAATAGCACGTTAGGACAGTAATAGAGAGTCTGTACACTGAAGGCACTCTAAGCACTGCTATATCATCTCTATGATCATATATAGACAAAGTTCTGGGTAAATAAGAAATACTCTGTATGAAGGACTGCATGCCTAGTTATAAAGTAATACTTTACAGCAGACTGCATGCAAATCCTTAGTGTCTAATAAAGCTAGAGATTTAAAGCCATTAGTGATGAAAATGAGTTCTTGCATTATGTCATTATCATAGCCATTATTTTTATAGTTAATAATGGGTTTATGTTCTGTTTAACATACCAGAATTCTGTCATATGTGCAATTAAGGGGCAAGAGGGATAATCACACAAGCAGTTTTTTATTTAAAGGAAATATTGCCATGGAAAGTAATTCTGTATTGTCCATCCAACATCACTGGCAACTCACCTCGTTAATAACAACTGTATAGGCACTGCCAAATCTAAGCTCCTCTGAAACAACTGAACAAGGGGTTACATTTCTCATAACCATAATATCATATTTTCTGAAAAAGAAAAAACACACTTCAGACCATAGGTATAGACCATTATGTGTATTATATAGAATAAAAAATTCGATGTCCTTTTCCCAAAGACAAGTATGTCTTAAGTGGCTAGATTAGGGTAAAGGAAAATGCTTACCTTCCTCCTGGAAAGAGGCTGTAATTACTGGTAGAAAGAGGCATCAGTGTTCCAAAAGAAGTTTCACCCATAGTGACATTTATAACCTCAGGCAAGTTGTTTATGAACCTTTAGAAAGCAAAACTGATGAAATACTATACAAAATGCATATGTGTCAAAAAATACAGGTTTTACTTTTAATTATATTCTGGCAGCACAAGAAGTATCAAGTCTTCCTCTTTCATTTTTGTGAGTTAAGTTTAGAAAGAACTTTAAATCACTTGAAGCATGGCTAATGCAAAAAAAAACCCAAACACACACCAAAAAAACCCACGCAAACAAAAAAACAACAACAGCCAAACACAAAACACTAGCTAGACCCACAGCTTGCTTTGAGTAATGTCAAAAGCAAGCTTCTACTACAGCCAGTAACAATTGCATCTGCAAATGGTAAATGCAGAAGCAGAGAAGTAGTTGGATACTTCCTACCCAAGAATAAAAAAAAGGAGGTACAGACATGCAATCTGTGCTGGTTGTCTACAGAGAAGTATAGACAGTGGAGCAAAACATACACTTCCAATTTTAGCCAAATTATACCCAAAGTAGATATCTAAGATAGCTTAGATGAACTGTGTCCCAGAAGTTCCTGCACCCCTTAAACACTGAGTGAAGTGTCCAGCAAGTGGGAAGTTCCTACAGTAAACTATCATAAGCAAGAAGTCTACCCGAGAGGCAGATTGAAGAGACAGTCACCCACCACCACAATTTGAGAGCAAAACAAACTCTACCTGATGAGATTATTTCCTTCATCCGGTTTTGATGTGACATTGTCAAACAGCTGGTGGAAGAGACCATTATCAAGATGCTTTGTTGGCATCAGTGAACAGCTTAAACATGCACTATTGCATAGCAGTGATAATTAACAGAGGCTTCAGAGCACAACCCCAGACCTTGCCTTTTAGGATCTTAAAAGGATACATGTCTACTAGGAAAAAAAAACAACAAACTGTTTTGACCACACAGTGATTCTTGAAGAAAGAGTAATTGTCAACTTAAAGTTTAAGTTGGTAATCTTTTACTATTTTTTCTTTTTAAAAAAACCCAAAACAATATCCTGCCCTGCTTTTGACAGCTCACCAGTCTCACTAGTACAGCAGAGAGAGGGAGACAAAAAGGGAAAAGCTACCCAGAGCTTGCCCTCTCAACTTCACTCCCTCCACATAGATAGCTGCAAAGACATTAATGCATATCTTGGGAGTTAAGCAGACTTACCCATTTAGCAAAAATTCCTGTTTCGTCAGTTTGAATTCCAAGAGTGTGACGTTCTCCACCTAGAAAGGTGATCGCTTCATCTTTAGCTTTACTTCCAGAAGTTATGTGTACTCTTTGCAACTCAGAAGTCTTAAATGTCATGTAGTCCGTCTACAAAGACAAACAAATTGCTGATTTTCCATGGAACTCCATATTTGCTTGCACCTTTGAGGGAGTGTTATGTGCTCCAGGGGGTCAGAAGCTTACACTTGTGTTAATTCTGAAGTGCCAGAGATAGTAAACATCTCTGTTCATTCTTGTTAGGTTTTCTACATCAAGCACTAAATTCATTTGATCATTGTTTTATTAATTTCTTTAATTCTATAGGATTCAAAGTAACACAAGCTTCATGGAATACCAGTTACGTTTCCCTGTGCATTTCCTGATCCAGATAAATCAGGCTCACCAACAAGTAAAATTCTGTTTGGCTACAGTGGCATCACTAACGTAAGTTAAGATGCAGCATTTTCCAAACAGCAGCACCTCCTAAGAGCTGCAAGTATAGGCTGTATCTTCATGGATTCAGTGTAACAGGAGTGATTATTACCAGAATGTTTAATATTTAGAATATTCTAAATACATTTCATCAGCATAAAATACTTAAAACATTAATAAGCATGTTAATGTAGTACTGAAACAACCCTTTTGTTTTATAGGATTATAAAATGCTTTTGGATTATAAAATGTTGTATGTGTATAATCCAAATGTATGAAACATTTGGATTATAAAATGTCTATAATAAGGAGTGAAGCATTTCACACCTCTCATTTTCAGGTAGGTACCATGATTACACCGATTTCCCATCAGCATACAATTTGGGTGCTCCTATCTCCTTGCAGTGCAGTTTTGATGTGAGGCAGATTTGGAGGAGAATGGAATAAGGTTTCTCATCTTATAAGTGCATGCTATTAGAGAACACGCTTTCCTAACATCCATTATTAAATATGTCCATCAGCTCCACCACATTTTTATGTCAGTAGGGCTATCAAGGTTGTGCTGCAATACTCTGAAAAGGTTCTTTGACAGCAAAATCTGAAGCTTCATATATGTGATGTAGCCACAGAAAAAGCTCCTTGTTCAATTAAGTGATCACTCACAGTAAGCAAGGTGACTTAGTGGAGCTGAAAGGAATTTTATTGAAGGAAAGAGTGTTCTTGATGTTAAGAAATGGCACCTTTTTAGCAAAAGTGACATTTTCAATTACTTCAAAATCATTAAGTTTATTAAAGTTTCTTGAAAAACACTATTGGTAAAACAGATTAGTTCTAAAACTATTGAAATAGCTTTATAGCATTTCTTCATTCACTGTCTTCTCAGTAAGAATTCATTCCACAATAAAAAAAATAAAACTAAAACAAGATTTTAAAAGCAATAGAGGGAAATAAATCTTGAAAAGAACCAATTCTGAACCATAGTTAAGAGCCACTGACTTACTCCATTAGACATTTTTTACTTACCGACTCCATAGATGTTACCTTCGCAATCTGAAGCTGAGGTTCAAACTTAACTGTCACATCATCAATACCTAGATTTATTATTTTGATTTGGGATTCCTCAGCTGTAGGGAAAACTGGAAGAGTTCTCTGTAGGACAGGAAAAAGTAAAATCAGTGTCCTATCTTAAGTCACATGAAAAAAGTACTATAATTACTGTGATCTTAATTATCTCATGATGAAGATTGTCATTTGCCTGATGACCTGTGATTGTCAGAAGAATGTAACTTTAATAGCTGGCTTTGTTACTAGTCTGACAAGCTGCCTTACTACTGCCTCTACTGAAGAATCTCTCATCCACAACAATGCCTCTGTGACCAGATGTCTTTCCTCTTTGAATCCTGCAACATGCTGCCACTACCAAGACCACTGCAGTTCAAGGAATGGGCTTTTCACACATCCTATGACTGCCTGTGTTCCCAAGCTTCTTTGTACCATGTTCTGACTCATTCTCTCTTAGCACAAGTGCTGCCAAACTGGACAGAAATGTATATGGGCACTGCTTGGTGTGAAAGCCAGATAAACTAAACTTCTGGAGATTTCCCTTCCCACCAGATCTAGCAGTAAATAGCTTCTGCTCTTGCAGAAGATCAAAAGCTGCAAGAGTTGTCTATTTCCATTCTGCCTCAACCTTTCCTCCTTTCCTATACTTTGTTTGCTTCAATCTCTTTAGGTACATCACACAACAAAACCAGCTTCATCTTGACCTTTCTACAGGAGATCCTTGCGCAGCAGTCTGAAAGTTACCAGCTTTGACAAAGGTTCTGTGTAATGCTAGTGTACGTATGCAAAGCTCGGATCATCTGAACAGGGCATTCAGGAAGACACTCTAGATGCATCTAGAACAGCTGAAGGCCAGACTCTTTACTTCCAACTTCAAGAGGCAAAGTTGAATATAAAGCTTGTTTCACTGCTGGACCCAGGCATTAAGGAGAAAATTCCTCATTCCTAACTAAAGCTGTTTAAGAGTTGAGTGTCTTGTCTTGATAATGCATAATTATAGGCAGGCACCTCTGGATAGCTATTCAGATCTCAGACATAGGTGCTCATAGACAGTTTTATTATGCTAATCACACGACTGTAATATACTTGAATATTTTCCCTCCCTCTGCTTCTAAATTCAGACCAAAGCATGTAAGCATAGAAGTCTTGGCTCATTTTCTTTTTAAACACACTTTGTTCTGTATTAGCAGCTACATAATAATAGTAAATACTTGCATGTGGCTGAACTTACATCTATTTGGACTTGCACAAGGGCAGCAGCAACAAAAGCCAAAGATGCAAGGAACATACCAACAGTGATCTTCCTCAGGGGCCTAGTACAACAAAACACATATGTGAGTTTCAAGACAGATATCAATTCAAAACTTCAGCCATTACTTGTTTTCTTTCCACAGGGGAAAACTTAAATGGCCACAATTAGCACATTATCACCATTCGAAGGGCTGATGTTACCCAAAAGGTTCTGTTAAGCTGGGTACCTCTTCAATTCATAGTAACATTATCAGGAAATCTTTCCTGCAGCATCTTAACCTGTTACTCTGCATCTCCTGGGCTCAAACAATAACCGAACATAATTATTATATTTCCAGAAAAGTCTGATCTGGAGGAAGAAAAAACCCAATCCAGTACAGTTGTTAGCTTGAAAACAATGAAAAAAACAAGCTGTTACCCCTTTTTTAAAGGGCATAAATTGTGTCTGCATGTCTATGTTTAAACCAAAATATTGTCAAATAAAAGTCAGGGTAATGTGTTGAATTAGAAGTCATCTACTGACATTCAGTTAAGCTGTAAGGGTAAGTTTAAGGTAAATATTTTATTTATGGCACCATTTGCCACATATCAAGTGCCCACGAATGACAGTGTTTCCAGCACACACCCCTAATCTTTTAATAACTAGATGGAAAAAACATCATCTTAGCCAAATAAAAATTAGAAATGTATTGTCTCCAACTTGGAAGTGCTAACCACTTCACTACCAACATTAAAATAGTGTGCAGTACCCTCTGAAGCTACACCTACAAGTATCCAGTGAGACAGACTCCTCACAGGGACTGAAGAGGAATCATCTTGTCTCGGGTAGTTTTAAGCCCAAACCATGACACACGCTAAGGATATATGTTATGTTTCTACTTAGACTTTGGAATGGAAAGGAGGTAGACATGGGGGAAATGGACAAAACAGCATCTCTCCTGCAATCAAAAGATCTGGCCATTAATTAGAAAATATTGTTACTTTATTATTAGTTTCTCTTCCTCTAGTCTGTGCTGCCTATACATACCGCTTGCAGTATTCTATACTTTTATTTTAAAATTTCTTTCATATTTTAGCCTCATTTTAAATACACTGCTGTTTTCTCCTTAGCTGAATGCTTGCTCTTGTTACCTTAGGGCTGGAATTGCAGCTTAAAGAAATCACTAAAATAAGCCTCTGTTGAAGTCAGGTAATTACATCAACTTACGTAAAATTGATCTTGCACTTCTTGATTAAAGGATAAACCACAGCATCTACAACTGGAACCATTATTATAATCAGGATTGGATTCACAGTCTATTGAAGATGAACATAAGAAGGGAAAAAAATAAGTACTTTTCAAAATCCTTTTTTAATGAAGAGTAGTTAATCAAGCAAACATATGAAAACTGTGGGAAGTATTTATAATTGACAGACAGAACATTACTGTACCTGCATTTGGTCTGGCTGAATCCGAATAGCTCCCTGGTGAAGAAAAACACACCATAGGTTTTAATATTAAAAAGACAACAAATAAAATTGATCTGAAGAATAAATGTTAATTAAGAAAAAAGTAATAAAAAGTAACCTACAAAATTCCCATCCATTGTTGTGGCTTGCAGTGTCCATCTTGACCCCTTAAAAGGAGAGAAAATGTTAAATGTCACAGTAAATTAATCTTCTAAAGTTTCTCTTGGACTGTTTTCCTAAGTATGTTGTTGGGAAAGACATGAAATGCAATAATAAAAAACTAATCTAGCTTTCTATGGGAGTAGTCTTACTCTGCAATGTAAACATTTGAACAAAGTGATCTTTGTGGCCCATTTCACTTTATTTACTAGTTAGAGTGGAACATAATTTAGATGCAGAGATTAGCCAATATGGTAGGAACATCCTGTGCAGAGCACTGCCATGTGCTGTGCATGGAACCCTCCCGAATGCCTTTGTGCCACCTGTGTGAGTCCAAATGCCCCATACTGCTGCCATTCATCCTTCCTTCACACAGCCTAGCAGTGAGCAGCCAAGCCAAGGCTGGACCTGCCTTGAGCTCTCTGGCTAAAATCATGATCTAGGCAATCTGGACCAAACTTCCTACAATCTGCCTTGGGTAAGGCAGATTTCATAAGATTTCATCCCCTCTCAAACACCTTCCTCAATTCATACTTCAATACTTAACTAGGAAAGCCCAAGTCTTGACTCTTCATGAGTCTCGAGCATTTAACCCACCCAGTGACTGAGAATTACCAGCTTATACTCCTGCTTGAAGGTGTGAGGTATTTATAACAAGTTCAAATGATTTAGCAAAGTGGCATCCAGGTCATTTCAGCCCCAATTCTCCAGATCATTTACACTAGGACACTAAATTTCATCTCAACTGACAGTGGAAGAGGATTAGAGCTAAGAAAGCTTTAAATTAGTTTCATCCTCCGAGTCCTGGCTGATAGAAGATTTGGAGGGGCCTCAGTCACTGAATCCATCCTTGGTATGTCCAGATAAAATGAGCTTTCCCTGGATGTGGAACATCCTGTACTCAGTAACTACATCTCAATATCAGAACCAGGTTAAAGAACTTGCAAAAAATAATTTTCCACCCTCCCATAGGCACCTTTTATGGCTGGTGACCTCCGAGTACATAGAATGACATGGTACAGCTCTAATTGTCAAGCCAAACAATTTGTACTTTACCTGCTGGTCAAAAAGTGCCCAGAACATGGGGAGAGGGATGTAAAGGAAAAGGACCTTCAACACCATCTTAGTCTGAGCAATCAGTCGTTTCTGCAAACAAGAATTACAGAAGAGATCAAAAAAGAATGAGACAGTTGCAGACTGCTATTCCCAGCACATCAACAGGTAAAGACATCACAATGTTTATCCACATCCTAAACTTCTGCTGATTTCTGTTAAACAGCACAAGGTCTGCTTGTGGGTGTGAGAAGGGCTGCCAGTTAAAGGCAGCACTGATATCAGAGACCTGTGCCTCTTGGCATGTACACTGATGGCAGCATGATATTTAGTACTTAGTGCCACATTTTTCGAGGAAGGAGGCACTTGAACAACAGGTGTCATGTGAACATGTCATATATGGAAAAAAATAAATATAAGCAAAAGGAAAATAAAGGGGACAGGCTAAGGTTTGTGCTGCTGGTGACAACAGGACAGAGTAGATAGGAGTCAAGGGACATGGCTGGGGACTGTGGGACACAAGGCTTTGAGAGTCATGGTAAAGAGCTTGTGCTGAGGCCAGGGGTGATGCAGTGTGGATCTACTTAAGCTGAAATTCCCAAGTGTAATTCTGCAGTTTGATCAAGACGGATGTTACGGCCCTATGCATTAACCATGCACAGTCAACACCATGCCCATTTTCCCCGTCTGCACTCATTAAACCAGCATATTTCTGTTTGAAGCTAGTTTATTTACTGAGAGAAACAAAAAGTTGACAATGATAATGTCTGCTATTTTACTACCTCAAAAATAGGTGCTTGTATTTGTTCAACAAGGGAAATAATCTTTTCTTCATCCCCCTTGAGTTTCCCTGGGCAACCTATGATGACACAAAGCATCAACTCGCACAGCTCTGCACTGTCTCATAGGAGATATGGCAATAAACTGCAATCCCAGGGGAGCACTGAGATTTGGCCAGACCATTAGCTTCCAAATGATTGAGACACACAAAGTCATCTGCCCAGTACTTGAGGCAAGGGATCAGAGTAGACAGAAGAGAAGATGTGGATCAGGGGATGTCCCAGCACAGGAGTGCTCACACAGTACTTACATCATACTTCTCACTCGCCCAGTCTAGCCAGTGTTCTCTCTTGGGGAACTCCTTGCTGCGATGCCGAAACCTGTTTTTGATGGCAAACTGAGGAGAGACAGAATTTTGCCCAATAGCATTACGAATATTTATAAATGCTATAATCCGTCTTGTCATTAAGATGACACTCCCGCTTCTAGTGTTTAGAGGGTGCTAAAGGTGACTTCTGTTAACTACTTTAAGGATCTAATGAAATATTGCATTTAAGGCCTCACACTGCATATCCAGTGGAGTGTGCACATGGGTTACATGAACCAAACAACTCTGAGCATTCTTTCTCAATGGGGGTGGTTGTTAGGAACATGAAGACCTGCCTGCTTCAGACTTAAGTGCGACAAAAACAATTAGAAGACCATCATATGCACAGGTTTTCAGAGCTGAATGGTAAGAGGACATTTCACTATGATAAGCTCTATCTTGCAGATATTCCAAATACCTTGATACTGAATAAATAAAAATACAGTCCTGAAGAACTCCTAAGAACTTTCTGCATGGAATAACATGCAAGGCTGAGCTGCACCTTAGCATGCTAAGAAATGGCCAAGGTCACCTATAGAGATTTGGTTTTGACAGTGCTTACAAGATGAGCAATAATCTGGGCTTTAACAAGCTGGCAGATTTGCATGAGGAATAAAGAAGCCCATAAGTGGGGGAAAAAAAAAATCCCCGATCTCAAAACTGTGGCACTTAAAGTTGAAACATGGAGTGCTGTTCACACAGATTGAGTTCCCTTCCCTTACAGGCTTGCACTGACATTTAACCCCCCCAATCTCCCTAATACAGTGCAGATCAATATGCCTCTGCACTGTAAATAGCATTCTTTTAAATAAACAATAATCTTTGCTGATAAGATATACAAGTAGCTTTGCTCGCGACGCAGGTCAAGGCACATTTTTTTCTTACTACAAGGCTACATAAAGGTGTACAAATGAGGAAGGAATGATTCCCAGGAGTTAGGATAAGCTTTTACATATCACTGACATCTTATTTTGTTTCCTATGTGTATAAATTCACATATAAACCAAGATATAGATAAATAAAAAGGCAGAATCTGTAAGGGAAGACAGTAAAAACTTCAGAAGCTTTCCTCATATTGACATATTTCTGATCTAGGCAAATTTACCAAACAATTTTAAAAAATGCTGCCAGGGTTTTAGAGAATACAAATAGTACTTACTCCAATGCATTTGAAAACTTGAACCATTACATTTCCTTGAGGTCGAACTTTCTTGTACATTCCACTTCCAGCTATGAATACAACTACAATATGCAAACAGAAACCAAAACTAACTCAGGATTAATTGAAAATAGTGGCAAATAGTTTGGTATGGAAACTAACAGTCAAGCAGTTATATCAGGGTGGGAATGAGCCTTCTAAGGAGGTTTTTTTATTATAATATTGCCTATTGGAATGTTATCATACAGTAGAATAAATCAAATTAATGCCAGCAGATTGCTTCTATTTAAGGACAAAGGACTAAATCTGGTAACTCTTAGGGTAAATCCCCAGTGGGATGCTAGCTTAATTGAAGGATGGTCAAAACAAGGACCACTTGGGACCTTACCTTTGGCCTTGCCATAGAAGATTGATACAGCTTTACAGGCTCTTTCTCAGGAGTCAAGGACACCACATCTCACATTATGCAAGTACATGTGAGGCTCTGCCTGAACTGCAGGACTCAGCAAGGTTGCCTCAGGTCCTACACCCAGGCATGTTCTCCAGCCTCACCCTCCCACACGCAGGGCAGGACACAGGCAAACCCCCACAGCTGCCCCGGGTTGGGTGCACAGGCAAGATGGTGACACCAGTAGCCAGAGGCTCACTCTGGGTAGGCTCCAGTCAGGACCATGAAGGTCCAGGACCTCAAGGGGTACTATGGTACATACTGATGTCCTCCAGTTTAAGTCTTTGTGCTGCAGCAGAAAGGCTTGGGGAGTGACCCATAGCGCAACTAGTAAAAATGCAGGTGCTTGAGAAATACTGACACACTCCTATGGCACTTTTTCAGTGCTGGGAGAACTACCTTATACTGTTCACTATTCTGGATTACTGGAAACTACCTGGAGATAGTTTCCAAAAGCCACATTTTCTCAGAGCTCTCACACAACATTCGAAAGATCTTGTTTATACATGCCAGTAGCCCAAGAAATATAGAAAGTTATATAATGTAAAGAGCTCATTGGTATATTTGTATTTCTCCCCAGTCCCAATAGTCTCTGCTGGTGAATCAGTCTCTTCTGTAAAAGTGAGTGTAAGTGCTTCAGCTTAATCCCACCCCCCCACACCCCTCAAGAAAAAAATGCAGAAAAAAAACAGATACAGGTAGAGGCTGATACCTGGAGATTTCTACTGTTTTCTCATTATTCTGAGATCATTACCATCTAATCATGTCTGTAACTGAAGCAGCAGGGTGAAAACAATTCTACTTACCCAAGGAGATAGCCATGAGGGCAGCAGGAACTCCAAAAGCTAGTGGGTAACATCGCTGTTTGCTGTGAATGCCACACTCTTGAGCTGAAGTAAAAAGTAACATTAGATAAGAGTCTCAGACAGGGCTCCCAGTATTTTATAAGGAGTTTCTGTTCCTTGCATTCATCGTTAACCTGTGGGGGGGGTGGGTGGAGGGAGGGAAGTATCTGCTGACATTATTTGTTATTGACACCATTTGTTATTGATACCATCGGTATCAAACTTATCTTTCATTATTGAAAAGGAGAATTATTATGCATCACAAACATCAGAATGGCTTAGGTTGGAAGGTACCTCTGAGGGTCATCTGGTCCAACCTCTCTGCTCAAGCAGGACCATCTGGAACTGTTTGCCCGGCACTATGTCCAGATGGCTTTTGAGTATCTCCAAGGATGGAGACTCCACAATCTCTCTGGGCAACCTGTGCTAGTGCTTGGTCACCCTCCTAGTGAAAGAGTTTTATGAGGTTCAGAGGGAAGCTCCTATGCTTCAGTTTGTGCCCATTGCCTCTAGTCCTGTCACTGGGCAGCACTGAGCAGAGACCAAGTCTGTCCCCTTCACACCCTCCCTTCAGGTAATTATGTACATTGATAATATCCTCTTGAACCTTCCCTTCTCCAGAATGAACAGTCCCAGATCTCTCACAGGAGACTGACATTTAGCTTTACACTGAGAAGTGAAGAATCCTACTAAAATGTTTAAATACATGTTCTTGGTGAGAAAAACTAGATTACAGAAGTTTTGGCACAAGTTAACAAGCAAAGCGTAAATAACATACTCAGTATAGCTTGCTGAAAAATTCTCAACAACCACCTCTGTCCAACCCACCCCATCCCCCCAGCAGTAGTCAATTATTTGACTTTATAAGCTTCATGCATACATCCTGAAATTATGCTCAGAGTACAGACATAGCTACTACCTGGAAAAGTAAGACTAAACACAATGATTACCTTTCTACCATACTTCTAGCAGGAGAAGTTGTTTTGACAAAAAGTATTAGGTTGCAGCTAATCAATGTCTTGATTTAGTTGTATTAGCCTTTTAAGTGTCACAGGACATAATGATATCACTTTCCTCAGGTAAATTAGTCCTTTTTGCCAAGGTATTTTTCACCCTGTATAACCACGGAGGCAAACTGCAATTGTGCCTTATGTCCTTCCTTATGTTACCATCCTTCCACTCTGGGAAAGGACAGGACCTTCATCAAGCAAACATCTAGAATGCTTCCACACAGTCCATTTCAGTCAAGAAATCCAAAGCCCAGAATTTCAGCCCAGTGCTTTATAGAGTTACTTCAGAACTCACATGCTGTTTTCTTTCTTTGAAGGAAGCAGCCTTCCTCAAACTCCTGCCAAGCATATCCATACAGCACCATCTCTGTAAGCTTGCCACAAAAATCCATATGCACATGAATCAGTGAATTGTTTGCTTTTTGTATGTGATCACACTCTTTGTTATAAACAGAAAAAAGCATCCTTCAAAGATTAAATTAATTTGATTTTGATTAACATGATTTTTTTTTTCACATGGATAAATGTGTTTCCATGTGCATAGATGCTTCTGTAGTTTACATGGGCATGCTTTAGAGTGGTCTCCATTTCCAGAGTAGAGGGGTCTCACCCACTTTCCCTTCCCAGCAAATAGTACAACTTTTTCTTGTGTGAGGGTTTCATATGCATTCAAAGAGATGCCACAAGTTAATGGCTTCAGCCTCTCTTCAGATCTAGTACTGCTGATTCCGAAGGCAAGTCAGATCTCAGACTGGCTTGGTTTTGACAGTACCTCTCCGTGAGAAGCTGGATGTCACATGTGTAAACTTGAAGATGATTTTCCAGGTAAGTCCACAAGGTGTCAAAGAGTAAACAATTCATTTAAACTTATCTGGACTGCAAACCAACACTCTTTACTGGTAACTATTTTACAAACAAATGTGTGGCCTTACCTCTGAGAATTGGGGTGATAATAGTAGATAGGAGACTTCCAGCATTAATGGACAAATAAAAGATAGAGAAGAATCTAGATCTTTGTTTTTCCTACAGTAAAAAAAAAAGTTTTAGAAAGGCTTAGCAAGAACCACAGTGATCAGCCTGGATTGAACAATCAGCAGCTCTGTTTGCACACTTCAAGACAAGCAGTTTCTACCTCCGTCAGCTACTCAGGAAACACTACAGCAGTAATAGACTTATTTAGACATGTCATTAATGTGTTACAATACCCAAATGTTAGCAAGAGTATCTATATGCTTGAAAATCTGAAAGACATTATTACCTGATTATCTCCAAACTGATCTCCCCCAAACGCTGACACACAAGGTTTGATTCCACCAGTACCAAGTGCAATAAGAATCAAGCCAGTCATGGACAGACCACTGGAACAAATTAGAAGTAAAAAAAAAAAAAAAAACAAAAAAACAAACCCACTTTGTTTTAAAGCATATGTAAGAGACTTACACTATTTGAATTTCAATTCTTTTGCAGTCAGTTTAAGTTGTCCCACCCTTCATTAACCTGGAAAAACCACATACAAGATGACTTACATGTGTAAGGAGAGATTATCAGGAGACCCATCCCTGTTATTATCTGTCAGATCATTTATGGAGCTCACAGCCATGACTGCCTGCCCAACTGTATAGACAATGGACAAGGAGACAATGGTCCTGTTAAAAAAAGAAAGGAAAAATTTTTAGCTATGTTAACACAATTACACACATACAGAAACATAGAATTGTTTTGGTTGGAAGAAACCTTTAGTATCAAATCGAAGTTTTAACCCAGACTGACAGATCACTGTTAAACCATGTCCCTCGTCCCTCAGCGCCACATCTACATATCTTCTAAATACCTCCAGGGATGGTGACTCAACCATTTCCCTGGGCAGCCTGTTCCAATATTTTAAAACCCTTTCTGTGAAGAAAGTTCTTCCTAATACCCCATCTAAACCTCCCTTGGCACAGTTAGAGGCCATTGTCTCTTGTCCTATCACTTGTTACCTGTGAGAACAGACCAAGACCCACCTCACTATAACCTCCTTTGGTTGTTGTAGAGAGTGATGAGGTATCTCCTCAGCCTCCCTTTCTCCAGGCTAAACAATTCCAGATCCTCATAAGACTTGTTCTCTAGACCCTTCACCAGCTTTGTTGCCCTTCTTTGGACATGCTCCAGCACCTCAATGTCCTTCTTGTAGCAAGGTACCCAAAACAGAACCCAGTGTCTGAGGTTCAGCCTCATCAGTGCCAGGGGAACGCTCACTTCTCTACTCCTTCTGGCCACACCATTTCTAATACAAGCCACTGGCCTTCTTGGCCACTGGGCACACTGCTTGCTCATGTTCAGCCAGCTGTCAGACAGTACCACCAGGTCCTTTTCCACCAGGCAGCTTTCCAGCCACTCTTCCTTATGCCTGTAGCATTGCTGGGAGATGTTGTGATCCAAGTGCAGGAGCCAACACTTTACCTTGTTGGACCTCATACCACTGGCATCAACCTATCAATCCATCCTCCTGTGGACCTTCAAACAGATCAACATACCCACCTAAACTGGTGTTATCTACAAGCTTACTGAGGGTCCCCTCAATCCCCTTATCCAGATCATTGATAAAGATACAAAAGAGAAAAGGCCCTAATACTGAACCCTGAAGGAAGCACACACACAAATAGTGTAGATTTTTGCTCATTTAAAAGATGCTTATAAAAGAATACAAGTTATGGTCTCCACTTGTCAAAAGCTACTGTAAGACTGTCCACATACTTATGTTACAGTATTTTTATTGTTTATTTTTGCTAGCTTTGTTCAAATAAGCATGGCAATATAACAAATGGATTCTGTAGATATCACCAGGTCAAAGGAAATATTTAAGTATCTTTAGTGGCTGCCTTTTTAATAAGCAGATCAAGAATGCCAGTATCCTATTTAATATGTGAAGTTCAAATGGACTATTCTACAACACAAAAGTATGCACTGACCAAGTTATTCTTACTTTAGAACAAAGTTTCTCCAATTTAAAAATGCTCTTCCCTGTAACAGGATAAAAATGGGGCAACCATTTGTAATAGTAAGTCTGCTATTTAGTGGTATTTAGAATTTTTTTATTTATAGCACTTCCATATTGTTACTTTAGTTGCTAAAGTCTTGGGAGAAAGATACCAGCTGAACTGAAATCTGAGCTGACTAGGAGAGAAGCTTCTGGGATTTATTTGAGGCTCATAAGCATGCCGTGAAGACAACACTGACATAATTGGCACTGCATAAATAGTTCCCAATTAAAAAAATATTGTGATTTCTGTACTATTTTCCTAAAGAACTTCACATCTAACAATACATGAGCAGATCCCAGCATGCTTCTTGGCAGACATTGTACAAAGTACGTGGGCTGTGGAAGATTTGAGTCTTTCCTGCAAGAGTGCTTAACAGTGCTTGGCTAACCTCCTCTTCCTCTTGTCATGACAGATTATTATTTTTTTAATGAATACTTTGCTGTATTTTATGTCATCTATACATTAAACCCATTTTTTTTTCCAAAAGCATGCTTTTTTCTTGTCAAGTTTAACATTTTGGTTTTAAGCCCTGAGCTGTGCTACTGAAGTATCAGAGAAGGGATGCAAAGCTTCCTCTTGGTAAAAGCAAAAATAGATTAAGAAAACCAAACCACCCCCAAAAAAACTAACAGCCCAACCCATACTATCTAAACAAGTGAGTACACAGTTCATTTAGGCTTCAATCTGCAAGATATCCAGCTGCTTGCAAAGAGTTCACACCACTCAAACCAGCTCCCCAGAGCATGCTTGGCAGTGGTTGCAGTCCCTGGCTCCCAGAGGCTGTCAACACAGCAGAAGATGGTGCAGTCATCAGCCAACTGACTGCAAAGGTAACTGCATCGCTAATCTCGGGGAGACCTTTGACAAGTCAGCTAACATTCCTGACTCATATCCCTCCATAAAATCTTTATTGTGCTTTTTTTCAGGCAAAGTAAACACTATTAGAATCACAGTATCAGTAAAGGACAGCAAGATCATGCTGTTGGAAATAATTTGGTTACATTTCAAAGCAGTTAACACAGCAGTACTCTTCTGAGCAGCTAGCACACAGGCAAAACCCCCAAATTCATCATTAAAATGGTGATTTGCAACTCAGTAAAGCCTTCTACTGAGCTTTCAAGTTAATACTGAAATTGAAGAATATTTTAGAATATATTCCAAGTCCCAGTTAATACCAGATAACTGTGTTCCACTATTAAAGAGGCAGTCTAATGTAATTATAACATCCAGTATCTATTTGCACAGCTTGGTGAATACTTTCCTTAGCTTACATTTTGTCCATATAAGAGGAAAAACACTCGGCATGGTTGGAAAGCAAGCTACTACTCTTAACTGATTAGAAGAACTGTAACATTTATTAACTTGTAGTGCAGATTCAGGTCTGTGAGAAATCAGCTGAAGCCTCAAGTTTTGGAGAAGAAAAAACCCAACAGAACACGCTCAAAAAAAAAACAACAAAAGCCCCACAAAAACAAACAAACAAAAAACCACACCCACAAAAACCTCAAACACCACAGCAGCCAACAACAAAAAAAAAAAGCAATGTACAAACAATCATGGACTACCCAATACCAGGTCTGAAGCTGTTCTCAGCTGCTGAGATGGTGATGATTTAAGCAAATTCACTGATCTCAGGTGAGCTTTCATGATTTTTTTTCCCCCCTCAGAAAAACAACAAAAAAAAACCACTCACAGAAACTTTCCCAGCCAAGAGTCTGCAATGATCGCTCCAAGAATCGGTGTCAGGTAGCACAGAGCAACAAATGTGTGGTAGATGGCTGTAGACAAGTTGTCATCCCATTGCAGAAAATACTTGAAATACAAGACGAGCACCGCTGCAGGAAGAACAAAACAGGGGGTTACAAGACCAAACCCAGGTCTTGGTAAGTAATGGTCAGCATAAGGAGACATGGGACATTAGACATACCTCGCATGCCATAGTAGGAGAACCGCTCACAGAACTCATTGATGATGATGAAGAAGATGCTCAAGGGATAGCCAAAGCAGCTTGGCTGGAGGCAAGAGACAGGCAGTATGAGCTCAGAACTGCACAACGCAGACTAACATCACTCACTGTGACCCACAGCTTGGGCAAGCTCAATATAGACTCAGTGGGAGTGAGCAGAAACTCGGTGGTTAGGAGGCTGTGCCTCTGCTTCTGTGGAATTACACTAGTGTACCTGAACCAAAAGTCAATTCTCATTTTCCCCTCCTGATCCCCAATGCTTTTTTTCCCCAGACTTTTCATCTGCTTTGTGCAAGAGATCTCCAGAAATGCTATATTTGACCTTAAAGCATTTCACTATGCACCTTTGAAGTCTTCAGCATCTAAACCTTAGAGCAATCTTGTTTCATATCCCCCCAAAAAATGGAAAAGGCCAATATTAAAAAAAAATTAAACCCCAAATCCAACAAACACCCCATCATGCTAAACCCCCACAGCCCACCAGTTATAAGCCTGGGGCTATTTTTAAACATCTCCAGTTGAGACAAACACTTCAGCATTTTGTTCAAAAAAATCTCTCAAGAAAGCTCCCTATCCTTACAAATATTTTACTGTCAAAGAATCCTTCATTTCTTCAGACTTGCTGATAGAACTGACTTTACCCCTAGCCTAAAGTGACATGGCCTTCACTGTCAAATTTAGTGAGCCTTCAACTGCTGTGATTAACATCTCCACAGTCACCATCATGCAGCTTGTGACATGGCTCTTGCCATTGAGACAAAGGGAACAAAGCATACATCAGATACAAATCTAGCACGGTCAGTAGAACTGCAAGTTTAACTTCTGATCACTTTTCTTACAATGCCTACATCACATGATTTCTATTAAAATTTCTGGGAGTGCAAGGTGAATATAATCCTCCATTTTTATCTTTTAAACACATATGTTTATTTCTGCAAGTTGCAAAACTCAGATTCTTAAGCCTCACAACACCCCAGAAGTAAAACAGTTACAAAAGTTAAGCAGCCCAGAAAAAAAAAGGGCATTGTTTGTCTTCATGTTATGAGGGCTTAGGAATCAAACTAACCCGTATTCCATCTAAAGTGGAAAAAAGTTAGCTTTGTAGATCAAAACAAAAGAAAACTTTTCATGGGGAAAAATCTTGCCTGACATGAGCAAATCATAGAGCCCATGTCTCTAGCAAAACCTCTGGCCAAAGCACTAATGAACGACACAGCACTTTGTGAAACTTGTGCTACAATGAGCTTTTTGTGATTGCTGCAAGATAAAGGAAAATGGAAGTGGCAAGAGCATTGCTGACTTAGCCTCTCAGTCATGAGGGTGTCCAAGCAGCCTGAACAGCATTGATCTTTGATACCAGCTGAACCAAGTATATAGCACACATCTTATGCATGGCTTGATAAGCAGGCTTCACTGAAAGAATCTAACTTCAGCTGAGGCGAGTGCCAGGTGAGACTCATGTACCTTCAGGGCAACCAAATTTTGAGGCCTAAATAGAAATTTCTCACTCTTGATTTAACTACATCCTCTATGGGCAGCAAGATGTCAAAGACCGACCATCTACATGTATCCCAAAAATTGGATAAAATTCACTTGAAAGTGCCTGCTTCCCTCACCTGAAGATAGCAGGAGCCCTAGATGACTGCCCCAACTTGGACACAGCTTTTGGTTGGCTGGAGTTCATACAGAAGAATGCTAAGCCAATACAAATGTTCATGCTCCCAATAAGGTGGATGGAGCACCATACCATGAAGGTTTATCTGAGCACCCATTAGATATACCCAAAAGGTTTTGATTTCAGTAGTTGTTAGGTCAGCCCCTGAAGCAGTAACCCACACTGTACAACTGGTTCCTGACAGTGCAATTTGGTATAACATAGCTGGGGAGGAGAGCACGTCCCCATCCAAAGCAGGGCAAAGCCTTCCTGCTGTCTGACCTGCCTACAGAGAAAAAAAAGAGACAGGGCAGTCCTGGCCCAGGGGCTGGTGGGACCCATCCCCACCAGAAAAATTAAGGATTCACTAAAAGTCTTTCTGACCTTATATGATCTATAGCGTTCTTGTTCAAGAGGATAGTATAATGCAAAACACCTGTTGCATTCTAGATGTGCACACATACACATTTACTGAAACATTTTCTGTTGTGATCCTTATTGGCCAGGAATCACTGGATCCACCACGGAAGAGGTAACAGGTAATCTGAAGGTCATATTTTATAGTGCTCTCTGTAACCTTCCACTGCCCTGGGGGTGCCAGGCACAGGTCTGACACCACCCCACTGCACAGCTTTGACTTTGGCTGCTGAGGAGGCCATTACACTGTGACAAAACTGCAGGGAAAGTCTGTGGAGAAAAACCTTGAGAGATAAGAAAAACAAAGGCAGAGATGGGATTGCTGAGACAGGTGTCATTAACAGTTCAAAGATTCAAGAGAAAGGACTAACACCAAAATGTAAGAGAGTCCAGAGGGAGAGTCAGTGGATGAAGACAAGAGCTCAGCCACAGGAAGCATGGGCTCTAGGGACACTTCTCCTCCCAACCAATATCTGCTCAGTCAGATACTGCTCTTCTGACATTCTATCATCATGGTGAGCACACTAATACTCAGCTGAGATTTAATAAGTTACTGGGCTACTTTGTGTTGGCCAATAACTCATTTCATACATTTGAAGTATGCTTATAGGATGATTTCTTTTATACACTGCTAAAGTTAACCAAACCGTGTAACTCAAAAAGAGTCTGCATAGCAACTTTTTAATAGGAGAAAAGAATACTTACAGACTTGCCCTTACTCATACTTTTCACACCTGTGGGGGGAAAAACACACAAGTTAGTGGAGACTACAAAGTAACATTCCTTTAAAAACACTAGAAGACATGGGAAAAAGTTCATCTCAAAACACAAACACAGTGTTTGTTTTGTTCAGGGTGAGTAAATTCAGTTTGTTAAATGGGAACTTTTCATGCTGCAAGGAGTTTATTAGGAAAAACCACACTCGAGATAGCTTTTTGCTTTTCAAGCAATGCACAGACTCACATACACTCCCAGGGAAAAATCAAAGAGGACTGACAAGACAAAGCCTCCCATCCTACTGTAACTGCTCACAACACATCATTCAAGGTAGTGCTAGACCACCCTACTACCTGCAGAAGATGAATCCTGTTTCAATTCACTCTCAGGGATGTTACCTTAAAGGCAAATCAAGAATAAGGAATAGACTCAAGATTCCCTGCCAGGGTTGGATGCCAAGTCCTGAAAAGGGACAAACTTCACATAGCTCTGATTAAGGAGGGCTGAATACATGGCCCAACGATATACAGGTATTCCTGTAACCTGGAGATTAACCTAGGAAGCCCTGGAAGCATAGAAGTGGTCCCACTGAGGTCACCAAGAGTAGATAGCTGCTTGTAGCTCTGAAATCACCTGCAGCTGCTCATGGCCAGTTTGCAACCCCTGGAAGCCCTCTAAGCAGTGTCCTGCAGGACCTGCTTGGCACAGGGAACAGGCTTGAAGACTGCTTTTGCACCATTTCAGATAAAGGCCCTGTGCCCACACAGTGGATGTCAGCATTTCTTATAAAAAGCCACATGAGCGAGTCCATTATCATTAAGATAAGACTGATTACAAGATGTGAACTTTGAAATCCATGTTTGCAAGTGAAGTGTGTCCATAACAGACCTCTATAAGAAAAATGTTTGCCAAGATCATTATTTAGTCCATAGTTCACAACAGATGAAAACAGCTGACAGCAACACTATAGTGCTTGAAATAACACCAAAGTCGGTTTCAAAATTTATTAAAACAAATTAATCTGATCCTTTCCTTCACTGCTGTGGACAACTACTTTCACAGAGACAGTAGTATTAGACAGATACTTCAAGAACATATTTTCCTAGAAAACAAGTAACATCCAAAAAGTGCTAACACAACTTCAGGGCACATGCAGATAGCAGATATACCAAAGGATAGCAAGGCATTAGTGATAGACTGTGTTCATAACTCCTTTCTTGTTTCCACTTGTTGGCCTTTCCAGTACAACTGTCACACTGCCAGGTTTCTATAACATCTACAAGGAACATCATTTTTGAGCAGTTCACTTCTGTCTGTTAGCCAAGTCTTAGGAAAAGATATGAAGGAACTTGTAGCAGGTTGGGTTTTTTCCTTTCCAGTAGATAAAGGCATCATCTTTGCAAGAAAACCCTACACAGAGGACGGTGTAGAGGCATTTTTTCCAGACTACAATGACTGACTCCAGTGTTTAAGAGACACTGTTCTCAACCATTTTGATGTTACCCCTCTATTCTCCTTTTACAGTAATAGTCAGGAAACTCCTGACAGCATTAAAGCCAACATTTCAACATAGGCACCTAACTGTCTGAGCAGCTCCACTGTCAGGCAGCTTCAGAATTAGACCTACAAAAGCACAGAGCACCCAGCATTTTGCAGCAGTGATAAATCTGGGGTTTGCTAGAGCCACATTGGAGCAGTCCCTCTTTTAGGCAACCCTAAGTACACCTCACTCTCTCCGCACAAAGAATGACCTACAGAACTGCTCATTTTCACCACCAAAAAAATTGAAGTTTCTCATTTCTCAAAATAAAGCACTGCAGAGTTATACACTTTACATTGTTTACAAATATTTCATATCTTAAAAGAATACAGAGACAGAAGCCACTCTGTTACAGGCTGGAGTACTCAATCTAAATAGTTATTTAATAGTGGGTCACTCTCTCCTTCCCATACTTGCAGGCAAGCTTAGGGTACAGGTTTATGGCCCTGACCCCTTCTCCAGCAGCTCCCACCAGTATGTTTCCCTGCAGCCAGAGGCACTGTGGGATACTGCAGCTCTTGGAGCTCATGATCCACACATGGGAGAGCATTGCCTTGCTCCATAGAGTCATAGCAGCAACTTCATCTGATTAAAACACTTATGTCTGTGGCCAGGTTAAATCTCTACACAGCCATACTGTCACTTGGGATATTCCTGCCTCCAGAACAAGCCTGCTCTCCTGACACTTTCTCCTTCCACTTCTGCCACTACAACCAAGCCTGTTGTCTCTGCTCCTCAGAGCAGCCTTATGGCACCTACACAAGGATGCTGCTGCCAAGAGGACAAGTGACTCCAGGAGTCCCTGCTTCACACCTTGCTCTTCCAAAAATACACAGACATAGAAATCATCAAAGCAAACCTATAATGCAGCAAACCTGATGTTACTTGAGCAGACAGCTGCACCAGGTTTCTCTCTCTTCCCACAGCAATCACCATTTTCCCAGCTGGTTACCTAAGCCAGCAAGATCCTGGTGCCCCTCTGGGCAGCAGCACTGCCAAGCTCTCCCTGCTCATCACTACAGATGCCTGTCCCCAGAGCACAGAGTCACCTGCTGAAGATGTAGTGGTACTTCCCCATTTTTGGGGTACCTCAAGTTCCCCCTCTATGCAAGACAAGATTTCCCCAGCTCAGGAGCTGCTCGCTAGCAGAGGCCCACCAACATACTCAGACACTTCAGGACTAGGCGTCCAGCAAAGAGCAATAGAGAGCTACACCACCACAGAGCATTGTTTCTACCTTTCCTACTTGGTTTTCCAGTTTAGACCAGAACAAATCATCAGCATTAACTAGCTAAATAGGCTCTGTCCTTATTTAAATCTTCCAGATGTGTTTCTATGTATTTAAAAAACACTGGTTAAATGAGCCCTAGGTAAACACTGGAGAGAAAAAGCACTATTTAACAGCTGCAAGAAACACCCCATTTCATTTGCATTATGATTTTAAACTCCACAGGCCTTAAAAGTTTAGGAAAAGCCTTGCCAGCTAGGAGCTCAGTTCCAAGAGTTTACAGAGGGTAAGGCAACATCTCTTGGCTTCCCCTAGGGTTTCAGGGCAGGTTCATATGTGCTTGACAATAGCATTGCCAGAGGGAGAGCTGCCCTGGAGGAAGAGGGCTGATGAAGAAGCAGCAGGTAGGGATAATCCAGAGAAGCATAAGGCACCCAAAGGCATCTTCAGGCCCGTCGGGAGCAGCAGAGCCAGCACTGGTGTCCCAGGACCCCTCGGCCGTACTGTCAGCACTCCGTGGGCTTCTCACAGCCCAACACGGACACGCGGGTCAGCAAGGGCTAGCCTGAGGACCACCCCCCCCCCGCCGTGCCCAGCTCATGGGCGACATACCTCCTGTGGCCCCC